>CABFVZ010004189.1:22886-35257 GCA_902151445.1 Timema monikensis
CCCCCCCCCCCCCCACTAAACCGTCGAAAAAATCCCCACATTCTCCCTTAAACGTTTTTATCCAATGATTTAGTTCTTATACACAAACCTATTTTGAAAACCATAAAATATTGAATTAATTTACCCTTGTACCTACTTAAATAGTTAAAATGAAAAATGAAAAAATATGTGATACGAATAATGAGTTACTCATTACTCGTATCACATATTCTTTCATTTTCCCATACATACTTACGTGTACTATTATTTATTTTAACCCGTTTCGGTGGTCAAGTGGTCTCAGGTAGAGTTTCTCAAACTGTAGTGCTCAGACCATTGGTGGTCCAAACCGTTTCAAACTATCTAATTTTTGAAAAAAAAAATCTTTTCATCCTAAATATTTGATGTTTGTAGGTCGGTGAACATTTTAGAACTTAACATTCACATATTTGTGGCTCCAAGCTTTGAGTAGATTTTTTGAGTGCCAGGCGCTATTAATAAAATCATTTTCCAAAGTTTTTTCTTGACCATTAGCGTTGCTAGCGCTTAAATATTAAGAGAGTGGGGAGGGAGGATTAAGAACTGTATGAACAATTTTCAATTTGAATTAAAACATGACAAACTGAATAAAACTAGCTACAAGATTACGGCAAAATTTTATAACATTTATAAATATATATTATGCGTTGCTTCAAATGTTCATTGCCATTTGTCTAAACAACACTTCATTGGTTCATGTGCCCCATTTGAACAGATTATTGAGGAGGTGTGCCCCCCTCAACCCTCCTACTCCATCCTCCACTTTGGTCTCACCCCACTAGTGACGCAAGTTCCCTTGGGTTTGACCTGGTTAATATGGACTAAAGTCTGACGGTAAAGTCAATTCGCCATAAGAGTGGTGATAACTGACAGCTAGAAGAAGATTTTATTGCAAGCATTGATTGAAAGTAACCGATAATTCAACCTCAACTCAGTCGGTAGAATGTCTGTCTACTGAACTAAGGGTCCCGGGTTCGATTCCCGGCATGATCGAAACATGTATTTTAGTGAAATGTGGGTTTACCCTTTCATAGTGATGGATTAACGTCCGAGGACTGGATGTTGTGCCTGTCCTAGTCTTAAGTTAGATTATAAGGCATATGAAGCTACTACAGGCCTAGCAAACAGGTAGTTGAAAATACATAGCTTGTATAAAAAACCGACCCAGGCTGCAGGCTAGAAGCAGTAAAAATTTATTGAAAGTCACTATAATGTAAATCGATGTAGAATTTTACTTTGCGCAGCATCTTAATAGCCGTTTAGTTATACGCTTATGTACTAATTATACTAATGAGTTACAGATGAGGAATGTTGACTTTAGAGGAAGTGTACCCGAATTTTAGTGGATGGAGAGTGGAAAACCGCTTAGGGAAAACCATCCTCAGTACACTCTACCAGGTTTTGAACCCCGATCTTCATTTCATAGACAGTCTAGTCTAACACGATAATAGCGCGTTTGAACAAGCAGCCACCGGAGCGGGTAACAAAACTATTAATTTTAATGTTAACGACCAGATAATTAAACGCGTCGTTTACAAAACATATCAGTGGTAGTCGTGCCATGTAAAGTTAAAAGCATTGATATCTCATCTCATTAGTCGTTGCCCCGAGCTTAGTGTTTGTTAAGTAGGGAGTGATTCTCGTTTACGATGAAGTAGTTAAGATAAGACCATTTTAGTTAAATGTACAAGGGAGGAAGACGGGTATAAAATATACCCAATGAGGCATTTAAGTTGAGACACAAGAATATCTGGAAAATTAAGCGTTTTGTAAAAAAATTGCTTCGTTCAAAAATTTTTTGTTTTTGAGGGGGAAAGAGAGCCCTAGCTATTTTGGATTTGGTAGACGATTTCCAGATCAACTTTGTTTTTTTTAACAAAACAAAAACCACTTTTAATGGCATCTTATTCTACACCAAAATAAACCCAACTTTTGCCTAAGACTTTTTTTTATTCAACATCAATTTTGAAGATATTTTAACTCGTATTTTTATAGCACTTTCTATTAAATAATTTTTTATTACATTGTGTTCTTTATGACGTTAAAAATTGTAATAAAAAATACAAGTAAAATAACATGAAAAATTAATACCATTAACAAAGGTTTCCGGAAAAAGTTGCTAATGTTTGTTTTTGTTTAGAATAAACTTCTGTTAAAATAATTATAGTTTTTCATTTAAAAAAAGAAAGTTGATGTTGTAATAACCTTGAAAATATCCACCAAATAATAGTAAAAAAAAAGTACTTCTCTTTCCCCCTCTAAAAACAAAAATATTTTGTATGAAGCATTTTTTTTTCTCAAATGTTTTCGGAATATGCTGGCGACTCGACTTTAATGCCTTACCCGGTATATAGGATGCTCAATGGAATCGTTGAATATAATAATACGTATTAAATGGTGAAGTTAGTTGCACTGAAAGACAGCTGTTACCGATCATTTCACCAGAATACCAAACTTGTTAAAAATAAAATCTCTATTCAAAAGAAACTTAAAGATACTCTAATCATGGACATCCAGATGCCAATACATTTTGAAAGTGTGATTCTATAAATTTGATGCTATACGGGATGGAAGTCGATATAAACCAAAGAATGCATTAAGTGTTTGTCTAAACGATTTTAACTATGTTTTCAGGAGACTTGACACAGTTACTGTTTGCATGACCTCAAATCACGTTATTTAATATTTGATTCAATTGAAGACATTAAGAGAACTTTGAAAAGAAGAGTTACCTATTAATTTACCCTTCCCAGCAAAATATATTAAAAAATCACGTGTTTAAATCTTTGTTTATGTGTGTAGGATTATTATGATAAGAATAAACTTTGAGAAAATATGAACATTTTATTTTAAAATTTATTCATATTATTTCATTTGATTTATCCAAAGTTACAGCTACAAAAAAGAGGTAACGCATTTCTTAAATAAACATGATCAAAGTGCATCTTTAACTGCCAAACATTTGCATTTATTTATAAATAAGTTAAAATACGGGATTTATCTCGTCCCTGAAACGTGGTACTATAATAATTCAATATGGGATGGGTGGCAACCCTAATTTTAAGATACACATATTTTAATCAAAACACGTTTAATATTATCAGTGCTTAAATAGTGCTGCTCTCAGGTAGCTGTTTTGGTTACTACTTCTAGTTTAACGCTCTACACATAGGTAGCAGCAGCTGAGAGATGGAACACGATTGCCTTGTTTTTTTTTAAATTCTAAACTTCCATAACTTTGAAATTTGTTGAATTCTGATAGAAATAAACTTTTAGGAAACGTGTATTTCAATGCGGTCAATATCGATGACATTTTATTTGATAGGTTTTTATATGATCAATTAAAAGTGACCGTTGACGATCACATGACTTGTATGAATGAATATATGAAAACTAATTCAGTAGTTACTCTAACTGACCAACAAGATCCTTCCTATCTAAAAGGAACGTATCACGTTGTTTGAGCTCCAAGCTCCTAGCAACATCGAATTTTGTTATTGTGATCCTGTTAAATAACAATTTTATTTATTTACGGAGGTCTAGATGTCCTTATGGCTTATTCCTTAATTGTATAAACTAGATTCTGTAGTATTGTTGAATTTTTGGATATCTTTACAAAGTTGATTTAAGTTTATAAATATTTGCATAGCGAAATAAACGGGCTTTATAGTTAACTTAGCATTGGCATGTTAAAATATATTTTTTTAAATTTAATGTTTCCTTCGAAGAATTGTCCCCGACCTTATCTACCTAGAATAAATGAGCCTATTTAAGGTGCGCGAAAATTTGAATTTTCATAAAAAATGAAAACTGGAGGTAATAATTGGCAGTTTGTAATTCGATTGACTTTTTTTTTTTATTGCTAGAAGTCGATTAAGATATTTTGGTTAGGGTCAATTCAACGCTGTGTACTTGACAGACTTCTCGTTCTTTATTTTTTTCGTGCCTGCAATTTGATTTGCCACCCCACAAATTTGCCGCCCTGGGCTATAGCCTATTAAACCCATATGTAAATCCGCCCTTGGTGCCATCCTCTAAATTATATCCATTTCTGATATTCTCGGGTGTGAAGCCGAAATATGGCCTTGTATCAAACTCCAAATAGACTATAGAGTCAACAAACTTCTAAAAACTTTCAGGTGATGACCACTTTAAATAGCTTCTAAGGGCAGATAATTTTCAAAAAGTTGTGCCTAGAGGACCACTCCAAATATCTTATAGAGGTATACCATTTTTGATAATTTGCCGGTGGAACAATCATTCGAATAATCTAGAGGCATATAATTTTTCCAAAAATTCCAGGCAAGGAATGGATTTTAGGAACACCCAATTTAAAAAAAAAAGGTGGAGGAACACTGCACATAGTTTATAGCGAAGTCTAATTTTAAAAACATATTCCAGGTGAGGACCACTTAAAATAGCTTCATAACATTCAATTTTTCAAAGATTTGCTGAAGGATGGTCACTCCAAATAGCTTAGATAAAGATATTTTTTTAATTCAGAGGAGAAAGAGTTTACATAGTTTCCAAGGGCAGTTTAATTTCAAGAGGACCACTCCCAATGGCTTGTAGAGGAGTTTTCATCTCCCAAAGATTCCAAATTAGGACCACTCATATCTCCTAGCCGCATACAAGTTTCAAACATTGGTGTAGGGGTTGGTATGATTAAAGGCTAGTTTACATCAAAGCATAATAATAATATAATAATAATAGTAATAATAATAATAATAATAAAACATTTTTCAAAAATTACTTGCCCATGTTTTGAAAAAAAAAAAAAAANAAAAAAAAAAACCTAAATAAATTTATGTGACTGGACGTTTCCTATAGTCCGGACTAGCTGAGACAACAGAGGTATTGTAACCACTTTGGAATATTGACACTCTTTTGAGACCACCTCACCGGAAGATGCATTCACTTGTCAGCTTGGGCTTGAAGATTGGACTTAAAATACTCTTGGTCACTGTTATTATTATTATTATTACTATTATTATTATTATTATTATTATTATTAGTAGTAGTAGTAGTAGTAGTAGTAGTAATAGTAGTAATAGTAGTAGTAGCACCGCGTCTTACTACCCGTTCGGGTTATACAAACTTATGCTAATGTGTAATGGTAGGGTGATTGTGAGATGAAATGGAGGACCTACAGTTTAACGTGGAATTCGAACCACGGTAGAGACCTGGCATTCCCCACATTCACAAGTTGTGATTAATACAAGTCTTGTCAGAGGTGAAGGAAGGGTTTGGCAATCAGATAAATCTGATGCCGGGACTGGGGATTGAACCCCGGACCCCTCAGAACAAAATTCTGAGACCTTACCCCTAGACCGCCAGGTCACCTTTGGTTACTGTTATTGAGAAAATAGAGGTTTTGAATCCTAGCTAAGTTTACCGAGAGTAATTTTCAACATATGATTTTCACTGATTTTTTTCTGAAACGCTCTTTATGCTGGTGCGAATGAAATTCTTTCAAGCTACCTTAAGCATCCTTAATCCTTATATTAGGTCGGCAATGAAAACAACAACTAGGGAGTTGGACGTAGTAATTATTAATATAAATAAATATTGGTCACAGTTACCATACAAAAAGAGCCCTTCAAAAATTAGGCTCTTCTAATTCTAAGTAATTAAAGTGAATATTGATGTCAAATAAGTTGACATCTAAATTTATCTCATTCTCTTTTCTACGCTGCTACTCTGATTATTTTATAACTAAGAAAGAACAGCTTAAAAGCCGGTCTCACAGCTGATTAACATTATTATTAGCACCGCATCTTACGACCCGTTCAAGTTATACCCACTTAAGCTAATGTGTAATGAATGACAGGGTGATTGTGAGATGAAATGGAGGACCTACAGTTTAACGTGGGATCCGAACCACGGTGGAGGCCCGGCATTCCACACATTCACAAGTTGTGATTAATACACGTCTTGTCAGAGGTGAAGGAAGGGTTTGGTAATCAGATGAATCTGTGCCGAGACCGAGGATTGAACCCCGAGCTGATTAACAGAAATATACTACACTGCTCGAGCCAGAGATTCCCATTGAAGTGCGATTTTCTTCATTCTCGACTTACCGGCAGTAAAATTGGGAGGAATAAAGTAGTTTTTAATTTAAAATTAAATATACATTCCTATTAATATATTTTAAAAAAAACGGAAAATACTTTCATTGGTCTCAATTCAACTGTTATTTAAAGTAGAATATAGAAAGATAGAAAACCTTACACCTTTGCGACGCCTGGCTCTATAACCTACCTAGGGTACGTGGGGAAGATGGCTTCTTAATTGATACTACAGTGACCCGTTTCGGTGACAGCATGGTCTAACGCGCCTCTCTCGCAACAATATAAACTGGCGATGATGTTGAGATCTAGGTTCGAATCTCTGTCGGGCATATTGAGGGTATTTTTTCCAAACATAGTTTTCCACTCCCCCTTCACGCAAATGTAGTTAAGACGATTGCCTCTTTTCATTTGGCGTGGAAATGCAAAACCATGGGAACAAACGGTTTTCTTCAAGAATTTTTATCGTTTTGCAATTTTCTTTTTGGAAACGGTTTTTTCAAGAATATAAGCATGTTGATTAAGTTAGACTTTTTATATACACACCTCTATAATTTTAACAGTGATCAGATATCTATAAAATAGAAAACTGCCAGCTTCATAACAAAAAATAAGAAAATGTGACAATTAATAAACATCGATACATTATCTTAGAAGGGGTGTTGAAAATATTAACATAAAAAATTCACTCGTTCTCGAGAAAAGTGATATTTCCAAACGTATAATTTTTCCTCAAGACTTGTCCGTAACTAGCGCCATCTACGGTTTCCGTGATACATCTATTCTTGTTGGTGCGGAAGGATACTTTGGTCGGTTGTGAAGCCACGCCACGGCTTTCACCCTCCCGCCGACCACCCCACAAAATTAGTTTTAGGCTTTAACTAGACAGGGCCAAGGGCTTAAAATGATGTATTGGCGACAGACAAAAATAATGTTCCAGGACTATATATTTACAAATAAGTCACTCACTGTAAGTAATTGAAATAATAATAATAATTTCCCCACAAACCGGTACACTTTTAGTGTTTCACTCGGAGAGAAGAATCAGTTGTGCTTGAATTCTATTTGTGTGTGGTGAGGTGGGGGGGAGGGGGGGGTTAAAAATTAAAAAAGATTTGCCTTCCAGCCTCAAGGAAAGTCTAAGGATACTTTCCAGGAAAATGTTGCAAGCAAAAATTATCCCCTTAGAAGCTATTTGGAGAGGTCTTTCACTTGAAAAATGTATATGATTCTAGAAGCTATTAGAAATAGTCCTTGCCTGGATTTTTTTTTTAAATTAGTTTCTTCTAGAAGTTATTGTAAGTAATTTTCTCCCAAATTATTCGTGAAAAATAGATGCTCTAGAAGCTATTTGGATTGTTCTTTGCCTGGAGATAAAAAAAAATGATATGCCTCTAATATTGTTATTATTATTATCATTATTAGCACCGCGTCTTACTAACCGTTCGGGTTATACGCACTTACGCTAATGTGTAATTGTAGGGTGATTGTGAGATGTAATGGAGGACCTACAGCTTAACGTGGAATCCGAACCACGGTGGCGGCCTGGCGTTCCACACATTCACAAGATGTCTTGTCAGAGGTGTAGGAAGGGTTTGGAAATCAGATAAATCTGTGCCGGGACCGAGGATTGAACCCCGGTCGCCAGCACAGAAGTCTGACACCTTACCCCTAGACCACCAGGTCACCTATATACCTCTAGAATCCATTTGGTATAATATACTTTTTCAATTCTAAGCGAACTTGAATAGAATATATTAAATATTTTCGAAGGTGAATCGAAGCTAGGGTATTTTTTTATTAGTTGTCTTATGTTTGAAACAATATTATAAGTTGGTTATTTATATAATTTCATGTACCAAAATTACGTGGAACATGTTTTTTTGCACAATTTGTTTCTAGTATTTATTTTAAAATTTTGATAAATCAATTTACAATTAAATTACGTAAGATTTTTTCCATGTGAATATTGTCTTGTACTGTACAAAACAGCTCAAAATGGCAGAAATTGACTATGATTGGCTAAGATTCGTAACAGTCGAGGATGGTTTTTTTTTCAAAGCGAAATCGAAGCTGATATTTGTTTCGAAACCAATTCTAAGTTTCTAAATTTCACACACACCCCTAGTATAATCCTGAACTGGCAATTTTTTGAAAAATTATTTGATGTCTTGAAGGAGGGGGGACAACTGCCCTATTTACTTCCCCCACCTGGGTACTCCACTGCTTGGAGATATTTCATACAGGAATTTTATATCGTGTGATACACTGTAATATCAAGTGTGGAACATTGCTTGCACTAACCTTGAATCTATCTTTATGCATCTTCGAGTCTTTCAATAACTTTCCCAAAGACTTGTAATGTAAAGAAAAAAAAACATATATGTATAAAAAGGTATAAAACGTGCATCAAACGGGCAGTAAAGGGTATAACAAAGCACCATCTTTCCAGAACGTAATTAATCTATGGCATGCCTATAGGTCTGGCGTTACTCTCGACTCCCATTGTGTCCATTGTCCAGACAAGGCAAGGGAACGAAGTAAAACTAATCGCTCAATCAGAACGCACGCCCACCTTCTTCTTCTTCTCTTCTCAGGTGAAGCCGGTCCTTGCCTCGACATTCCTTCATAATGACTGCAGCATTGCGGCACCCCACCTGTCTGCGCGCGCAGCATCCGAGACATGCAGCAACAGCAGCGGCTACCAGGTGGCCGACAGGCTGAACTGGACAGGAACCACTCGCCCTGTGCACCAGTGAGGAGTGACAGATACCAGAGATCTGCCAGCAGTGACATGAGCACCAGTGACAGATACTACTCATACTAGAGGTCTGCATGCAGTGACATGTACACCAGTGACAGATACTACTCATACTAGAGGTCTGCTTGCAGTGACATGTACACCAGTGACAGATACTACTCATACTAGAGGTCTGCTTGCAGTGACATAGGCACCAGTGACAGATACTACTCATACTAGATGTCTGCATGCAGTGACATGTACACCAGTGACAGAAACTACTCTTACTAGAGGTCTGCATGCAGTGACATGGGCACCAGTGACAGATACTACTCATACTAGAGGTCTGCATGCAGTGACATGTACACCAGTGACAGATACTACTCTTACTAGAGGTCTGCTTGCAGTGACATGGGCACCAGTGACAGATACTACTCATACTAGATGTCTGCATGCAGTGACATGTACATCAGTGACAGAAACTACTCTTACTAGAGGTCTGCATGCAGTGACATGGGCACCAGTGACAGATACTACTCATACTAGAGGTCTGCATGCAGTGACATGGGCACCAGTGACACAAACTACTCATAATAGAGGTTTGCATGCAGTGAGTGACATGTACACCAGTGACAGAAACTACTAATGCTAGACAGGCCGCCACCGTGGTTCGGACTCCACGTTAAACTGTAGGTCCTTCATTTCATTTCACAATCACCCTACCATTACACATTAGCGTAAGTGCGTATAACCCGAACGGGTAGATAAGACGCGGTGCTAATAATAATAATAATAATAATACTAATGCTAGAGGTCTGCATGCATTGACATGTATACCAGTGACAGAAACTACTCTTACTAGAAGTCTGCATGGAGTAAAATGGGTTCCAGTTACTGTTACCAGATATCTTCAAGCAGTTACAAACTAGATACATTCGGGAGAGCGACTATTGTCAAACTAAATTTTGTCTAAGATAAGGGTGAGTGTGACAAACTAAATATAGTTTTAATGGAAACTATTGTCTAGTGGCAAAATAAACACATTGGCATGTAAAACTTTCTCTGTTTTTTTTAACATACCGGTATGCCACTTGGATTTTTCGACTAGACATTTCTGGTCTTCAAATGGCAGTGACGTATGTGTAGGTCTAACTGTCTTCTGAGATTGGGACACTATGAAGGTGCGGTTACCTCGCCTCCTTGAGATGATGGGATGATATCGATGATTATTATGTGGTGCCAGTAGAAGTGTTAACCTAGCTGAAAACCTAATTAATCAGACCATAGCAACCATAGGAACAATTCCCCTTCTTGAAAATACCTATGGTTGCTCCAGGAATCGAAACCAGGACCTTTAGATCAGTATCTAATAATCTGAACATTAGATCAAGAGATCGGCCGGTAAAACTGTTGACAAACTAAACACGTTTTCGAGTAAAACTAGTGATAAACTGAACACGTTTGCAAGTAAAACTGGTGACAAACTAAACACGTTTGCAAGTAAAACTGGTGATAAACTGTACACGTTTACAATATAAATTAGTTACAAAATAATTACATTTGCAAGCAAGACTAGTGACAAATATAATACATTATCAATCAAGGTCAAAGGGAGGAAAGCATGTGAGCTTCGGTTTGTACTTACCTTTTATTATTATTTAATAAGTTACAGAGTAACCTGGCAGTCTAGGGGTAAGGTGTCAGACTTCTGTGCTGGGGGTCCGGGGTTCAATCCTTGGTCCCAGCACAGATTTATCTGATTACCAAACCCTTCCTTCACCTCTGACAAGACGTGTATTAATCGCATCTTGGGAATGTGTGGAATTACAGGCCTCCACCGTGGTTCGGATCCCACGGTAAACTGTAGGTCCTCCATTTCATCTCACAATCACCCTACCATTACACTTTAGAGAACGTGCATATAGCCCGAATGGGTAGTAAGACGCGGTAATAATAATAATAATACTAATAATAGGTTTCAGATTGACAAATATTTGATTATCTGTAAAAAAAAAAAGTGCGTTTATTCCTACATCCTGTATTCAAACAAGAATTGCCTGATGCAAACGACACTAGAACATTGTAATCGAACCTTGAACCTTTGACTTATCTTGCCTATGTTCTTATCAGCGAGTTCTTGTAGTAAAAGACCATTCCACTTGGTTTGATCACGTTCTCCCTGAAGGCACACTTCCAGCCTTGCACACCAATAGCTGCTGTCAAACGTGCTTCAGTGGCTGAATGGTCTAAGGCGTCACTCTCGTGTTGGACTGGTCTGCTGATGACTGGGAGATCGGGGTTTCTAATCACTGTCGGGTCTAATGAGGGTGGTTTTTACTAAATGGTTTCCAACTCTCATTCCACGCAAATATGATATAAAATACTTACTTCCTAATCCCTACCCCAATAACGTAATTATCATAACTGCGTATAACATGAACAGGTAGTAAGACACGACTATATATATTTTTTTTAAAGTTGCTTTCAAATGCATTTCATTTCTAGAATCAGTGGGAAAAATCTAAGCACCAGGTCTTTTTAAAATAATACTTTAATGGAAATTTAAAGTTTAATTTGCATTTTAGCCTATTTTTCCTTATTTTAGACATAACACATTTTTCAATTCGTACTTCACATGACTATTAAAACGTCTTAGTTTCTAGAGAAGGATATCCAGAGGAAATGTACCAGCGTTATAGTAGAGAAGACTGCACGAGACTGCAAGAGTGCACCAGGCTGAGATTTGAACCCAAACCTCCCCGTCAAAGAAAGTTCCATCTATGGCTCAGACCTCTTTAGGCCACCTTAGACCAAGTAACCACCAATGTGGGCATTCAAACTATATAGTAAATAAACAATGAAGTAACTTAACCTCTATTTCTTTTATAAATCTTATCGATTCTTTACCCTTTGGGCAATCAAATAATTTGGTGTTAGAATAAAACACTAAAATGTAAAAATAAAATAAAAAAACTAGACCTGCGTTAGTTGAAATTTCAAAGTAATTTGTAGATCTAAGCCTTCTATGTGGAAGAAGTGGTTCTAGCAAACCATCTCGGAAAGTCATCGCCTAGGTATTACTGATTGAAAGACATCATCGAGTCACTAGATAATTTTGGGTGGCCTTGAAGTGGTCCCTATATAACTTGCTGACGTCATCCGTCGTTTGACCTTTTGTGTCAAGTATCATTCCAGCTCTTCTTGGATGGTCCTAGAAATTATTCTCACCGAAATTCTCGGGAGCGGTGTCCATTCATTGGATCTATCTTCTGAATTCTGTCCCCGCCCTATCTTCATTCCAAAACCAACACGTTTTCCTGTCGACCCTTATTCATTTCCTGCCGTGACTTAACCAATCATAGTAATGAGTCAGGATCACTGAGCTTAGTCATTCAAGGAAAGAAAACAAGTTAAATCTGCATTTTATCAGATTATAGCGAGGCAGTGGGGACATGAACTTATTTGTGTAAGGAAAGTGGTTTGGGGGGGAGGGGGGGGTTTAAGGGGAGTTGGTTTAAGAGAGTTGACTTCCTTCACTTCCCAAT
>CABFVZ010004189.1:40192-54609 GCA_902151445.1 Timema monikensis
GGGAGGGGAGGGGCGGGCTCACACAAAATTATTTATATGTTCATGTAAATAGTCAGGCACAAGTAGGTTAATATTACAGCCCATGTATGCTACAATCCAATTATCATAGGAAGAACCTTATCTGACAGCTATAAAAGCTACTAGATCAACTTTCACATATTCATACGTCAAGTCATGTGATCTGCAGCTGTCACTTTTGAATTATTTTATAGATATTGTACCTATAAAATAACACTACTAATTAATTAATTAATTAAAATACTTATAATGCTTATAGTGAAAAATATGTTTTGTATTTTATAAAAGGCTCTTTCAATCAGTAGCGGTGGGTATTATAAACTATGTGTCATATATACACTTTTTATTCAGCCTATCATTTTACTTATACTAATATTTTGACATCAGTAAATATTTTAAACTTATACTTTGCAACTTAACAAAACCAAACATAAATAATTGAATACCTTAAATTAAAACTAACACAAAATTATTACATTGAAACATTATTTACAAAACACGAAACTTTTTTTTTGTGTGTATGGAAAAAAATAGCAAATTACTAACTTACATTTTGATTAGATGAAATCGTAAATAGAATGATACGCGTAAGCGCATAGCCGATATAATAATATGATGGATTAAATAGCAACGCTCTTATTATTATTATTATTATTTAGCATTGCGTCTTACTACCCATTCGGGTTTTACGCTTTAAGTACTAATTACGCTAATGAATTAGGAATTGGGAACATTGAATTAGAGGAATTGAACCCAAATTTGCGTGGAGGGAGAGTGGAAAACCATTTAGGAAAAACCANCCCCCCCCCCCCCCAGTTCACCCGACCGTCCACGTCCTCGGCAGTCGAGCTCAACACGACAAGCGCGTTAGCCAACTATGCCACCGAGGCGGATACTAACGCTCTTATATTTGATGATTACGGTTATATCCGCATCTAAATAACATATTCTTTAAATTGAAAAATGAAACCTGTACACAGGAATCGAACCCGTAAAGATATGAGTGAAGAATGACCCTAGCCACGGACGATTCCTGGATAGCTCAGTGGTTAGAGCATTGATGTACAACGCCAAAGGTCCCATATTCGATTCTCGTGTCCAGGTGTCATTTTTCAATTTAAATAATACGATATAATAATATTATACCAATAATAATAATTCTACTTCATTATGAAGTGTTTTTATTTAAATATAATAACATGAAATATCATTTTGTATGAAACTATTAGTGGTGCACTAGCACCTACGCACTTAATGAGGAATCCTCACTGCTTTAAATGAAAAAATGGACTGTGTTAGACTAACCGATATCTACTTCCACGAGAAAGTGATGTTAAATACAAAGTCAACACTAGTTCGGTCTTCAACGAGTGCATATATTCCATCTTACAGGCAACAAAAGAAGTAGGTCGACCAAGCACGACAGGTTGGTTAGTATTGTTAGTTGAAACGTTACCACGTGGAGCGCTCGAGGGAAATGTCGCACGTCTAGCATCCTCCACGTGACACTCATTAATAACAATCACAAGTACGTAGCGCCTGATTGAGCCCTCTATTCAACTGTCGGAGATATCCCAAGACTATCATCTACAGTGCTACAATAGCCCCATGGCTTATTTGGTGCTGACTGACAGCTCACAGCTGACTTCCGACAGTCAACATTTAGGTATATGCCTAAATTTTGACCGTCAGAAGTGACAGTTGCTAGACACATGTTTTTGCAGATAATATGGTTTGGCATAAGGATACATAATTTAGTCTGGTAACTTTTCAAAGCTGTCAGCTGTGAGTTGTCAGTCAGCACCAAAGAAGCCACAGGGCTACTGTACCTAGTAATGGCATTATTTTCCTTAACATATCGATACATTTATCTTTCGATATATCTTAAGCTACATATCGAAAGTTATAATACATCAGCCAATTAATATTACACACATATACAGACTATATAAAAACTATAAATATACATATATCGGTTGTTTCCTACATAGGTCTAAATATAAAACCGATACAACCGATATATGCGTTGTTTCCGATATACTAAATTGTATTGGTTTGGGAAAACTGGATCGACTGGTTTTTTTCTCGTTTTTTACTATACAAAAATATAGCAAAGCAAAAAGAGCTACTATGAAGTAAAAACGTTCCTGGTTTTCTTACGCGAGAAGGATGTAAAAATGTATATACAGAATGAATCAAAGGTTTAGGTAGAAACTTAAAGGAACGTATAGAGGGACTCAAGTATAACAACTTTTGAATAGGAATCCATGTTCTTTGAGGTCATCCTGAGTCAGGCGAGGCTATTGAAAGTGGGTAATTCTGTTAATATTTTACTGAAATAAGCATTATTTGTTATTCTCTATCTTAGTCTTGAATCACATGATAGAGGCTTAACTTTTACCCCTGCCTGTAAACACCATTTGTTGATTTTGCAGCGTTGTCTGAACTAGCCCCATTTTTTGAGCAGATTACTTACTGTCCACGGATGAGGCGTCATTCACCAGAGATGATTTCTTAAACTTCCTTAGCAGCCATGTTTGGACTGAACAGAGCCCCCATGCTATCGTTGCTCGCAATCACCAAGAGAGGTTTACTGTGAATGTTTGACTGGATATCATCAGCGATAATGTGATAGGACCTTATCTCCTGCCACCATGTTTGTACTGAACAGAGCCCCCATGCTATTGTTGCTCGCAATCACCAAGAGAGGTTTACTGTGAATGTTTGACTGGATATCATCAGCGATAATGTGATAGGATCTTATCTCCTGCCACCATGTTTGGCTGGACACATTACAGAATCCTTCTGAAAGAAATTATGCCGAAGCTGTTATAAAATATGCCACTAATCCCGCTTCAGCGAATGTAGGTGCAACAGAAAGGAGCGCCAGTTCCCCCCCCCCCTTTTTTTTAAAACGTTTGTGAATGTCTGAATGTATGCTCATTTCAAGGGATTGGTATCTGATGTCCCCACCTTAATTGTCCTCGCCTAACTCAAGATGACTTCAGAGGGAATTAATTCCTATTCAAAAGTCATTTCACCAGAGTCCCTCTATAAGCTCCTTAAATTTTGACCTAACCGGTTGAATCATCTTGTACGAATATACATATTTTCAAAAACACCTCTTTTCTCTTTTTAATTCTCTCTTCAGCTGTTGAAAATAGCGTACAAGTTTAATAAAAATAGGAAAACCTCTATTCAGTAAATATAAACAGAGAAATATATCGTTCAAATTATTGTTGCCTTTAAACGTAGTTCAATGTATGAAATGGCTTTTTATAAAAACCAACATAAATTTTCAATCAACAACGATAGTCATATTTATATATTATTAGCCAATATCCCGCGATTCACGCAGGTTTAATATCTTTTGTAATTTTGAAAATATTAAAAACTGCCTCCTTCCCCTTTCACCCTATTATGGGCTGAATTTCAAAAAATCCCAAAAAGGTTCTGACCTGTTACCTAAAAAGAGCCTTCCTGACAAATTTGATCTTTCCTACTTAAGCTGTTTGTAAGATACGGAACACCCTCCTGACCCCCATTCCATTTCACCACGGCAGGGGTGAATTTCGAAATGTACCAAAAAACCCCACTGGACCGCAACTTAAAAAGAACCTCCCAGCAAAGTTTCATCTTTCCAGCTCAAGTGGTTTGGAAGATACAGTTGTATCTTTAAAAATGTTCCAATCCTCTTTTCAGCCAGTTAGGAGTTGAATTTCACAAAACCCCTTCTTATCGGATACTTTCAACTTAAAAGGAGAATTCCTGCAAAATTTAATGATTTTAGGTCGAGGGGTTTGGGAGATACCGTGATGAATCAGTGAGGTTTATTTTTTCAGTGAATGAGTAAATCGGGGTTTTCTTATTATTATACATATATAGATTAGCACTATGTTTATAGGTTTTGATAATATCTATCAAAAGTGACAGTTACAGGTCACATGGCTTCATTTACTAATACGTTAGAGTAGATCTAGTAGCTTCTCTAGCTGTCAAATAAGGTTCTTTTGATGATAATTGGTCTGTATACATTTTATTACTTAACGAAGACAAATTGGCAGCACTGTAATCTCCTGCAAAGGTTCGTTGAACTAAAAAATATGGAATTTCCTGTCTATTTATAGTTTTAATACGTTATTAACAACTTACCCTTATTTTCTCGGAGGGGAAGTAGAAAATCATACAAAATATTAATGATCAGACACAATCGTACATAATTTCTCATATAATCTATTATAATTATGTAGTTTGTAACAACATTTTCAAAATTTATTCATCGGCAAACTACCCTAATTTTATTTTTTAAAGAAAAATGAACCATAATTCCTATTTGTCATGTCACACATTCACCAGATATTAATTTAAAAATACTTAAAAAAACAATTTTCAAAAAAATTGTAACTTATATTATAAAAACCAATCATATGTAAACTACTGTGAAACAATGTTTCCAATATAAGCTAATTATAATGAGAAAGTTAAAACACCCTCAGTAGACCCACAACCAACTTGTTTTCAGAAATCAACCTCCTTTTCAGGGGTCGTCCTAAATTACTCAAGACTTTTTCATGATTTTCGATCCCTTTTCCCACCACGTAAGGGATGGTAAGAATTTTCGTCAGCCCACCCCCCTTCTATCTACGTACTTTCTTACTATTTGGTAAATCAGATTATTTTAATAGTTTTATTATTTTTAGACATAAGGATTGGTAATAAAACCAGTGTTATGAAATTTTAGAATACTTTAATTGCGTTAAATAAATTAGATATAAGTGCTATCTTATAATTAATATTTATATTTTTCGACTAAAAAAAATTTGGTTCTCACCATAAACATTAATAATAAACTTTACGTAAGATGGATTATGAAGCCCCCCCCTCCCTTTTAAGAAAACGTAAGAAAATACTGACCCCCTCCCCCAAAAACCCTTACGTAATTTAAGGCCGACCTTCAACTGGCAAACCAGAATAGACAAGCTTGACGTCTTTGTCCGCGTGCCCACCAATCTGGGTCGTTTCTAAGTTGTTTTCTGAGATATTATTAATGCTAGTTATTTTAGATGCACTTTTTTTTACTAAGGATTCATAACTACCTTTCATGGTTTCACTATGGCGCAGATTATAGGATAGGGTCATAGTGTAATCCATCAAGGTAAGGCACCTTTCAGGCTAAACGTTGTGATAAAAGCACTCTGTGTGAGAACAACTCACGTTTGAGCCCACACCAAGTCTGACTAACCGGTATTCCACCTTTTCCCTAATCCGCCACTGGTTAGGTATACGAATATGTTTTAACCAGAAATCATATTTAACCACGATTTTCTGCATTCTTCATTTGACAACAACGAAACGTATATCATTGAAATAGTTTTTTTTCGCTAATAAATATTAGTTTTTTTTGTTTCTTTAAATATCGTAAAATGTTTAGTTCCCTCTTCCAAACTTTAATGTTTTCTTATAAAGAAATAAGAAAACCGCACTACGATGTGATGCGACACGACGTCTGGTTTGAGTTGTGCTACAAACCTTTACGAGTTAACCGTGGGGGGAGACTACATGCTTAGTTCACAAATGATTCAACTACAAGTTGTGGTTCGCAAATGATTCAAACTACAAGTTGTAGCTTCCAAATGACTGAACTACAAGCGATGTATCCCAAATGACTCAACTACAGTTGTAGTTCCTTAATGACTGAACTACAAATTGTAGTTCACAAATGACTCAACTACAAGTTGTGGTTCGCAAATGACTCAACTAAGAGGTGTAGTTCTCAAATCACTAAGCCCTAAGTTGTAGTTCCAAAACAAATGATTTACAAGTTGTGGTTCACAAATGACTCATCTATAAGATGTATTTCACAAATGTTTCAAATACAAGATGAATTTCTCAAATGACTCAACGGCAAGCTGTAGTTCGCAAACGATTGCAAACGGTAGAACTACTAGTTGTATGAAGAGACCGTACATAAATTACGTAAGGGTATTTTTGGGGGGAAGGTGGAGGCGGTCAGTATTTTCTTACGTTTTCTTACGAGGGGGGAAGGGAGGTCAGAATCTATCTTACGTAAGGTTTATTACCAGTGTCTATATTGAGACAAAAAAATATATAAAATTTCCCCTATATTTCATCTAATTAATGCAATTAAATTATTCTAAATTTTCACATCACTTGCTTTATTAACAATCCTTATGTCTAAACATAACAAAACGATTAAAATAATCTAATTTACTAAATCGTATAAAAATACATAGGGCAAGGGTGAGGGGTGTAGCAAAAACCTCACCAGGAGGGAGGGGAGCGGAGGGGAACAGAGTCGTAAATTTTTATTGTTATTATTAGCACCGCGTCTTACTACCCATTCGGGTTATACGCACTTACGCTAATGTGTAATGGTAGGGTGATGGTGAGATGAAATGAAGGACCTACAGTTTAACGTGGAATCCGAACCACGGTGGAGGCCTGGCATTCCCCACATTCACAAGATGTCTTGTCAGAGGTGAAGGAAGGGTTTGGTAATCAGATAAATCTGTGTCGGGACCGAGGATTGAACTCCGGACCCAAGCACAGAAGTCCGACACCTTACCCCTTAGACCACCAGGTCACCTGAGTCTTAAATCATTGGGAAAAAAACCTTACATAATTTAAGGACGGCCCCGAATTGAATGAATCATTTCGAGCTATTCCCAACAATAACCACACTAGTAAGCTAAAGGAGGAAGAAATGGTACCAAAGAAGGAGGAGGAAAGGATATCATCACCCACACTGTCTAAGAAACCAGAGGATGACGAAGAGTTGTCCTCGAGTGCGGTAGGTAAAAAAACTACTTCAACATCACCACTTGCATATAAGGTTCGCCCTGCCTGTCCTTGAGACGGATCCCTTCCTGGCTTATTGCCTGTTGGTGTGAGGTTTACAACCCCATAAAACCTCACTCGCCTGCCATGACACACAGTGTTGCCAGGCACCACAAAAAAAAAACCTCTCCTCTGACGGGGATGAGGACTCCAGCATCTCAAGTAGAAGGTGGTTTTATTGAGCAGCCTTTGTTCTTCCTCGTTATTTCAACAGTGATGGGAGTCATGTGTAAATATCTACCAATAGACGACAAACAAGAGTGACATAGGAAACCTTAGCCAAGTCTGTAGAATTTAACCCGCTTTGGTGGCCGCATGGTCTAAGACGCCACTCTCGCATTAGGCTAAACTGCTGATGATGGGAAGATCGAGGTTTAAATCTCGGTTGGGTGTATTAAGGTTGGTTCTCCCAAAATGGTTTTTCACTCTCTCTCTCTACGCAAATGTGGGTACACTTCTTCCAAAATATAGCTTCTTCATCCCAAAAAATTATTAGCGTAGTTGGTATAAATTATAACGTGGTGTTAAAAAAAAAGGAAGTATACTGTAATTTTTATAATTCATCTGAAGGTACAGTGATCGATCCTTGAAAAGAGACACTATAGTAGTAATGTGTCTGAGTGTCCAACTTTAGTTTCTTGACAAGAGACACTATAGTAGTAATGTGTCTGAGGGTCCAACGTTAGTTCCTTGACAAGAGACACTATAGTAGTACTGTGTCTGAGGGTCCAACGTTAGTTTCTTGACAAGAGACACTATAGTAGTAATTTGTTTTAGGGTCCAACTTTAGTTCCTTGACAAGAGACACTATAGTAGTACTGTGTCTGAGGGTCCAACGTTAGTTCCTTGACAAGAGACACTATAGTAGTACTGTGTCTGAGGGTCCAACGTTAGTTTCTTGACAAGAGACACTATAGTAGTAATTTGTTTTAGGGTCCAACTTTAGTTCCTTGACAAGAGACACTATAGTAGTAATGTGTCTGAGGGTCCAACGTTAGTTCCTTGACAAGAGACACTATAGTAGTACTGTGTCTGAGGGTCCAACGTTAGTTTCTTGACAAGAGACACTATAGTAGTAATTTGTTTTAGGGTCCAACTTTAGTTCCTTGACAAGAGACACTATAGTAGTAATGTGTCTGAGGGTCCAACGTTAGTTCCTTGACAAGAGACACTATAGTAGTACTGTGTCTGAGGGTCCAACGTTAGTTTCTTGACAAGAGACACTATAGTAGTAATTTGTTTTAGGGTCCAACTTTAGTTCCTTGACAAGAGACACTATAGTAGTAATGTGTCTGAGGGTCCAACGTTAGTTCCTTGACAAGAGACACTATAGTAGTACTGTGTCTGAGGGTCCAACGTTAGTTTCTTGACAAGAGACACTATAGTAGTAATTTGTTTTAGGGTCCAACTTTAGTTCCTTGACAAGAGACACTATAGTAGTACTGTGTCTGAGGGTCCAACTTTAGTTCCTTGACAAGAGACACTATAGTAGTACTGTGTCTGAGGGTCCAACGTTAGTTTCTTGACAAGAGACACTATAGTAGTAATGTGTTTTAGGGTCCAACTTTAGTTCCTTGACAAGAGACACTATAGTAGTACTGTGTCTGAGGGTCCAACTTTAGTTCCTTGACAAGAGACACTATAGTAGTACTGTGTCTGAGGGTCCAACGTTAGTTTCTTGACAAGAGACACTATAGTAGTAATGTGTCTGAGGGTTTAACGTTAGTTTCTTGACGAGAGACACTATAGTAGTACTGTATCTGACGGTCCAACGTTAGTTCCTTGACAATACAGTTAAGCTTACTATCCCCTAAGGGAGATATCAAAGGCCTGGAGAATGGCAACAGTGTTTGTCATAAAATTAAGATCTTATTGGGCTATCGTCTTGCCCACGCAGATGCTTCAAGCTAATTTAGTGTGGTTTGCCGATGACTGGGAGGGCTGGGTTGGATACTTGATCGGTTGTAACGAGTGTGTCTTCCCACTCTCTCTTCATGCATATGCTGATACATTTCCTCCCAACTTTATGTTTCTTATCCTTACCACACTAACGTAATATATGTGCACTAACGAGGACGGTTATTTTTACGTAGTGGAAGAAATAAAAAGATTAACCACCAATACCCTGAAAAGGGTCCAAAAAGGGTACAAAGACGACCACAAAATGACAGGTCTAGACACAGTATTTACAAAAATCAGGAGATGCAAGATCTTATTTTTCGTTTGGTTATTAGCACACCGCGTCTTACTGGACGATTTATAAATTTACAATTATGAGGATGCGATGAAAAATGAAGGATTTAGATTCAATGAACTTACATTTACGTGGGGGGAAGAGTGCCGAAAAAGCATTTAAAAGATCAAACGAGATTGATGCGTTATCCCACTTTTATAATAGTTCAGGTATTTAACAAATACTTTCTTAACCGACTGATTATATCAACCCACGACTTATAAACTTGCTTAAATCTAGAAGACACAAAATCCAGTCCCCCCACCCGTCAATTCATCACCGTAAAGGGGGAAACCCACATTTCACTAATGAAAAAACGTTTTGTATACACCACGAATCAAACCAGGAACACTTAATTCAAAAGGCTGTTGTACTAGAAAAATAACGATTTCCTTAATGATAAGAGAGAAATATTAATACATATTAATATAATAAAAATGTGAATTGAAATAAAAAAAACAATCTTTAAAATTAGCCCTTAAGGTGGGAGTGTAAAGGAAGTGAGAAAGGGCAGTATTTATGTTGTTTTTGAGCCAAAACATTTTTTTTTGTCAAACAATACCAAATATTTCTCCAGTAGACACATAGAGTTAAGCCTTTCTTCCCACGGTGTCCTCAACAATTCTTGAATCTCCGTCAAAGGTGTCTTAGAATTGAATTAATTTTTTATCTTAATTTAAATTTTTTCCATCTAATCTCGCTATGCCCATGGCAGATATTCACCCATTATTGTTGATATAACATGTAAAAAAAAAAATTAAACTCAATATTTATACAGTCGCAATATTTTATTTATTTAGTCCAAATAAATGTTTTTCCATAAAAAATTGCAAAAGCACTGACCTTAATTGGCATTATCTACACTTCCACCTTAACCGAATTTTATTACTTTTGATTTATTTAAACACGCGTGTAAAATTCTTCATGAGTTTTTCTACACGTAGCTCTCCATAGTTTAGTTAAATTAGGAGAGTTGTCACCCCTGGTTGATTGTTTTTAGCGCCGTGTCTTACTATCCGCTCGTATTATGACACCCCTTTATCTCAACCGTTCCGATGCAAGCAAGCACCAACTTGATTAACGATGGCCGCTAATTAGACAAGTGTCAACAACCCCATGATGGATTACAATTAAAAGAAGTCAATCACTGTCTGAGATTGAGGAACGCGTACGAGATACGACTCAGGTTTAATGAAGCGTTTGGCAGAGATAGAGAGAGAAAAAAAAAAAGAGCAAGGTCAACACAATTTGTGTTCTCTATACAGAACTAAAATAAGATGCAACTGCAGTTACCCCTACTGGTGGGCGCGTGAACTAAGGATTCAATGTGTTCTCATCTGGCTTTCCACTGATGAAGTGGTTGGGGTTTGAATCCCAGAATAATTTAATGATGATGGTTTTTTAATAAATGGTTTCCCATCCTTCATACATGCAAATGAGGGGATATTTTTACCAAAATCTATCTTTATCAACTCTATCTCATTGGGGACCGTTCTTAAATTACGTAAGGTTTTTTATGATATTTTATTCGCCACCTTTTCAATTTTCTAAATTAGGTTATTTTAATCCTTTGATTATTTTTAGTCATAGGGCTGGTATAACATTATAAAATACTTTAATTAAGAAATTAAATCAAATATAATTGAAATTTATATTTAATATATTTATTTTCTGACTTTTATTTTTAGATATTGTTTCATCATAAACATTGATCATTTCTTTTTTAAGTAAAATGAATTCTGACTCTCCTCCCTCAACCCTCGTAAGAAAACGTAAGAAAATACTCAAAACCCCTAAAAAAAAACGCACTTAATTTAAGGTCAGTCCTTTGATGTAAATGTGTAAATAGCCTGGGGGGAGGAAGGGGGGAATACTACGAATGAACGCAGAAAGAGGAAACTTTGAATGTATTTAGGGTAGGTTTAGTTTGTGATTTTAGGCTTTGTGAGATTGAAGTTTTAAACCACGTGTTAACCAGGAACGGGTCACTCACAAACCAAGGAATGCATTACTTAACTTATAGCTTAATTTGTATATTTAGGTAGGAATGTAGTTACATTTTTTGTATTTAAAGTATTCTACTTATACATTTTGAGCACCAAACAATATAATTTGGCATTTTTATAAACGTGGATACCTTTGACCTAATTAATCTAGGCAGCAAGAACAAAATTTGTAGATTTTGATTACATCCCAATTGAGAGATATATGGTTCTTATCAATTTAAATCAATTATTTTTATATTTTAACTTATTTCAGACCCATTTTACTATTTTAAGTTGATTAATTTTTGGAGTTTTTACAATGTCTAAAGCGTTTCTATGACAGCCTGATCATAACGATGTTACCCAACTTAACCTTCGGGGACTGGTGCTAAAAAATTATTATGAAAATTGGCACCATTGCATTTTTGCAACATCCAATAATGTTATAAATGATAATTAAAACCACATACTTTAACACTTAATAATAAAAATAATAATAATAATAGTATTATTATTATTATTATTATTATTATTATTATTATTATTATTATTGAAGCAATACTATTAAATAAATAGTTGAATAATATTGTATTTCTGTAAATTTTATATAAAAAAAGAAAGTTACAATAATTTTAATCTGTTACAAAAACATAGCTTACTATTAGAAAAAAAATATTTAAGGGATTATTTTATATCTTACTGCATTACAAAACTATTGATTACTTACTTTTATATCATTACTGTATTATTTTATTTTAAAGATATGGTGGCAATGAGCCAGACATATGGCATCATAACTGGCACCGTTGAGTAATCACAACATTCCTGCATGGTGCAAGTTAAAACTCCTGTATATCAGAAAATAAACTTTTTTTGAATGTTTGATGGCAGCAGGAACTAATTGACGAATACTTCGAGGTGATCTGACCCAATTACCTTTAATTTAAAATATATATAGTTGTTAAAATGCAACAGTGCCAGTCACAGAAGATGAATAAAACCTGACATTCACTTTTTAGATGATGGAAGGCTAGGTATTGTAGTTTTAGGCTATCTAGTAATTGTTAAAAATAATAGAAGAGCTATAAAGATTAACTAAAATATGTGTATTAGTGTATTATAATTTTGAAATTGTCCCTACTTCACAGATAAACATACAAACCCCCCCTATTTATTTTTAAATAAATATTTTTTATTTTTTATAATATGAATTTCTGATTTTTGAGTACTTATTGAGTGGTTCATCTACGATTTCCCCAAGCTTAATTAGTGACCTTAAATTGCCCTAATTAAAATAGGAACGCAATTAAAAAGTATTTATGCAAACATAAATACGCAAAGTAGACTCAATTTAAACGAATGTATTGAGAAAAAGTAATTGTTCTACTAAGGACGACATAATTACATATTCAATTTGTTATTGTAACAACAAGACGAAATACAGCGAGCGGATGTAACGTGAACGCCTGTGGTCATAAATAGGTGACCAGCAGGCCACCCAAGCTTGGCGGGCTTGTATGAATGAGATGTAACAGATCAGGTTTTCCTTGATAAATTATTATTTAAAAGGATCATTTTTGTTTTGGAATTTCTAATCAATTTTTAATAACAATTATCAATCATAATATACATATAATCTAACTGTAAATTTCTCTGTACACTCTATTTATTCTATTTGTTTGTTTCTAGTAAACTTGAAAAGTACTCATCGGATCGAGATGGGACTACTTCTGTTGTACTCCTAATCTATAGCTATATACCACTACGCTATCTAATCAGCGTGTGAATCAGTGTCAAGAAAACGGTTAGTGTGACTACATTTGCTTTTTAAATGTGTAACAATTCAAATATATTAACTTTTAATGTATACATCTTCTTTGTAATTTTCCTTGGCGACGAGGGGTTCGAAAATATCAACAAATTATAAATGTAGAATTCATTTATTTTCTGTCTTACTCGATCATCAAATAAAGTGCAATCCAAAGAGTAATTACAGAATACATTTCAATGCTAAATCCAGAGAGAAACAATATTTTGTGTTGGTTATTTTATATTCACATTAATAGACAAATCATGATTCTTTAACAAATAAAACTTACATATAGGTAACGTTCAACATCTTTATGTGATTTGATCTTATATTTTTATGGATACATATCCAAACAAATAGATTATTATCCTGCCATTAAAAGGCAGAACATATTTATTAAAATGGTATACTGCAAGCAACAGCACATAACCGACAATTTAAATGTTAAGAAGTAGATTTCAACAAATTTATTTTAATTGTTGATGTTTTATTTGTATCAACCCCTCTCATTTACGGTTAAGTCGGTTTTAGTGAACTTTGGACATTGTGAACCAAATATCTGGGTCTATAATGGTTCCCTATAAGTGGAGTTGACTGTATATTGAGACCTTGACGCCTTAAAACTTGAGATCTCTGGTGTGTGTAATTCCAAACGTAAGAAAAATATAAAGGTGGAACTTTTCAAATCTACCTATCGGAACCCAAAGTGCAGTTTTACGTTAATAGAATTTTGTCGCACGATATTTTTGTCGCGCGAATTTTATCCTTTGAGATTGATTGATTGAAATGGGAGCGTTAACACAGGGAGATAAATAATCGTGCGGTAAAACCCCCCGTGTTACCGGTCTAGAACAGCCGCTTGCATTCTAAACCCCGTCAAAATCACAACTGAACGTGGGACCCGAGCGGTATTCTCTCGCTCTCATCTAAAAGCAACATAAGGTATGCACATCAAATATGTAAAAAATCAAATATGTAGAGCCTAATATCTTAGACCACGTGTCAACTGGGTAGTGCATTTTTAGACTCAAATAACCAAGCAATTTTAAACTTTAAATAAGTAATTAGGTAAAACCTTAGATTGTGAACCTTAGCCTTTTTTTTTATGATTTATCTTGATACCTCAGAGAGAAAGTATTGTGATCGACAAGAAAGAAAAAATATTAAACTCATGATTTTGATAAATGTCGACTTTTCCTTATGAAACCGAAAAAGTGGTTTTCGCAATACCTTCTGTCTGTACTTTGGGCTAGAGTTGAACCTATTTTATCGATTAGAATCAAACTGGCTATCTTGGGTTTTATTAAGGTTCCCCCAAGGAATTTTTGGTATTAGACCTCTAACCCTAAAATTAAGGGTAGTTTACTGAAGGGCAAAAAGCACATTAAAAAACATTTCGTAAAGTTTTGAACTGACATGAAGTTCTTAGTAGAAGGTGAAATGACAGTTCTGGCTCACTTTCTCCCATAAGGTTTAACATTGATCCTCACCGCACCCCGTGAAGTGATCCTCA
>CABFVZ010004190.1:0-35637 GCA_902151445.1 Timema monikensis
TCCCTACCATAAATCTATTAAATAGTAGGATATTGGTAGGAAAAAAGACCTTTCAGAGAGTAATTCCTACCGTGAATGGATATTATGCACGTTTGAGCACTTTATTTGTAGATGAAAAATATCTTATTTAATATTATTTAATCAATCATCTCCCTAATTTTAATTCAGTAACACAAGTTAAGTATACAGAGCACATAATTAAAATAGCTCACGAAAAACACATGCTCTTTCAGGCGGGCGCAAGCCACCAATTTGAAAATGATCGTGACAGGCGAGTCTATCTCATAATCCCAGAGAAGACCTTGTAAAAAACGCATGACAAAAGTTTCATCAGAGGCTCTGTAAGAAATTGTTTGTCAGCTTGATTCCTTTAGTCCAGAGGTTGTTTGTCAACTTGATTCCTTTAGTCTAGAGGTTGTTTAAGATGTTGTTTGTCAACTTGATTCCTTTAGTCTAGAGGTTGTTTAAGATGTTGTTTGTCATTTTGATTCCTTTAGTCTAGAGGCTCTGTAAGAGGTTGCTTGTCAGCTTGATTCCTTTAGCCCAAAGGTTCTTTAAGAGAGTGTTGTTTGTCGAGAAATATTGTCTGAGGTGGCATGAAACAATCTTTATTAATGCACCATTTATAGTCAAAACATTCAATTTCCAAACCAAAAGCTGTTGGTTTTTTCCAGCGACTCTCAAGTTGCCCTAATATAACTTGTTTAGTTTTATCTGCAAACAAAGTTGTTGAAACATCGTACAGAATAAGTTACCGTATTTCTAAAAGCGGTAAAAACTATACAATCGCTGAAAATTTTATATCTCCTTGTATCAAAGATACTGTTCAATGTATGTCCGGTGAAGAGCATGTCCGAAAAATTAATAATATTCCCTTCTCAAACAATATAGTTTCTCGGAGAGTTAAGGAAATGTCTGATGACATTGAATCTACAGTAATTTAAAGAATAAAAAGAGTAACCTCTTTTCAATACTTGTGGATGAAAGCATTGATGTTTCCAATCTGTCAATTTTGATTGTTATCGCAAGATATTTAAATGATAACGTGACCGAAGAAAATATTTACCGTGCTATCCTCTCACTGGAAGATATACAGGCAAGGACATATTTAACGCCATTCAGGGTTATCTTTCTGAAAGAGAAATTGATTGGGACATTTGTTGTGGTGGTTGCACGGAAAATCTATTTCTGGCTGTTATACAGGCTTACGCGGTCGTATTAAAGAAGTCGCTTCCTATGTAGCTTGTAGCAATTGCTATATTCACAGACAAAGCCTAGCGACCAAACACCTGCCACATTCATTGAAGCAAGTGCTCAATAAATCAGTGGAAGACGTTAATTTTATCAAGGCAAATTCAACAAACTTCAGAGTAATTTATTCAAAGCTTTGTGTGAAGAGATGGACAGCTTTCATACTACATTACTTTGGTCCACATAAGTGAGGTGGCTTTCACAAGAAAAGTACTCACAAGATTGTTTGAAATGAGACATGAAGTTTAAGTGTTTTTTTAAGGCCACCCTTTTGAATTGAGCTCTAAGTTTCATGAAAGTGAATGGCTTCAACAGCTTCCCTACTTATCTGATTTTTTTCAGAAATAAATTAACTTAGGATTACAGAACAGTTCCATAATCATCTTTAAAGTGTCTATCGAAATTGAGTCTATGATCAAGAAATTGGTTTGTTTGGGAATCTTGTATAAAAAAACCATTGTGAAGTTTCTGAGACATTTCACAGTTTCTTATCTGAGAACGAACTGAAATTGTCAAAAGAAGTAAAAAGTAGTATAATAGCTCACTTAAAAGTACTTAAGGTGTCGTTCAGACAGTATTTTCTGAAGCGAAATAGTGAAGATAGCTGGATTTCGAATCCATTCAACGAAATTGTTCTTTCAACAAGCCGAAAAATTATCTGTTTATGAAAAGGAAAGAATTGTTTGAACGTTCGACTGATTCTTCTTTACAATCTGATTTCAAAAAAATGAATGGTATTGACGTCTGGGCAGCAGTGAAAGAGCTCAATGATAGAGCAATAAAATATGTATTGCCTTTCACGAGTACAGAGCTTGTTGAAAGAGAATTATCATCTTATTAATACATATTGCAATAGGCTTGACGCAGCTCATGGCTTGGAATTATTAAGATCCACGTTAGAAGACTTGAATGTCAAGATGAATAATTGTTATGAACTTTCATCAGAAGTTAATGTGGTTAAAAATTATGTTAGTGCCATTTTTATTAGTTTCGATGTCAGGCTGCCATTATAAAAATTTAAAATAAATTGTAAAATGTATAATAAAAAGTTAAAGCATATACATGTCATTAATTTGAGTCGTTTGATTATTTAGCTAACCTAAGAACATAACTACCCGACAAAAACAATCCTTGTTTGCGTGGAGGGATATATGGGGGGTTGTGAGAGGAGGGGGTATCAAGGGGTGCGAGAGAGAGAAAAGGTTGGGAACCACTGCCTTGGGACAGGGATGATGAAGATAGAATTTTAATGAATCTGTACCAGCATTTGCGTGGAGGGAGGGTGAAGAACTGTTTATGAAAATATAGTCTAGACACAACATGCCGGGATTAAAACCCCAACCTAACATGAGAGTGACGTATTATACCATGTGTGCTATTTGTTGTTTATTTAATTCTACTAAGTGAATCACCTTGGACCAATAGGAAATTGTCGTTTAGATTTATTTGGTTTTTGTTTTATAATTGGGAAATTCCCAGTACGTTTTCTGTGTGTGCATGTATATATATAATTAGCTTTTAATCTTTGTTAACCTAGAGCAGCACTACTAATACGACCAACCAGGACGAGCCAGTGATCATTAAAAATATCCCCATAAGTATCTAAACTAGTACAGATCTAGACTCGTGGTCGAATACTAAGACCACTTAGCTCCCTGTATGAGACATGTGGGCCAGTCTTTGCCGACCTTTATCGGCTGACACCCTCTTGATAGATAATACAATCCCCCCACCACCACCACACCCACATATTTTGTGGGATGTTCTTTCTGTACTAAAATCAATGATAGTGGTATAAAAATGGCTGAAGATTATTGTGATGTGTGAGAGTGTTCAGTTTTCATCAGTGGTCGATGTTTGTGGACCACGCTGTTTAGTTTCTACGGTAGTCAACTTGGAGACTCGGGGGTGTGGTGGTCGAGGGCTCAAACTGGGCTCCGACAGTTGTCTCAGGTTCATCTAGTTTTCAAACCATCAAATAGAATCAGTAATAAGGATTGGCCATATTTTCAAATCAGAATAAAGGACATTTCCCGAATGTGTGACAGAATATTTGAGCTTTCTGTCTGTTGAATACTTGTAAAAACTACATGTCGTTATTGAATGTCCATAATATAGATGATCTGGGGGCGGGTCTGAGGCCTACTAGCTTGTCTATAAACACGTCCATACACACTCTTGGCTGGCCACCGACTATATTACAGCTGGTAGACAGATTTGCCAATTCCAGAATAATTACTTTTGATTTAAATAAAAAATATGTTTAATTGTATGATTTTTAACGCTATTTCACCTTTGCTCCCCCCTCTCCCCTCAGACTGGGAACCACTGGTGCTTGTTTTAACCAAGATCAAGAGATTTAAGAAAGGATATGAACCATCTGGAGTCGTGCACCAGACTGGACTCAAACCTGCTCCTCAGGAGGGCACACTAACCGTGCCGGTTGTTGGGTGTTGACATTACGTCATTCTGTTTGCTGGAGACAAACGTGGTGATTTAAATAACCCGCCCTCTGTCTCATCTTCGTGACATTGATATCGATTGGCGTGAGCTTCCATTACTAACATTACACTTTCACAATCTCAATTACTATCAAATGAGGTAATACACGAGACCGTCTACCACATGTTACCATGTATCCATCCGCCAAGCCATATGTCGGCAAGATCATTGTCACGCACGCTTGGCCCTCAAAACTTTCACAACAAACAATTTGTTTTTGATATATAATTTTTATTTTAAGCACTACATTATTTAAATACGAGCTTATGAAAATAACCGCTTGGGTGTTTCCTGTTTGTGGAGGTGGAGTCTGCTGTTCACATAAACATTCTTTACAAACGAGAGTATTTAAAAGGTTGCCTTTTCTTCAAAACTGAAGACGGCGAACTGGATGAAATCAGGGCAGTTGATGGCTTCATACAAACAGTTTCTAGTTGTGCTCATGCGAATGTGTTTGTAAAATAAAAACGTTTTATTTTGAAACCAATATTTTGTATGGCTCTTTCTCTAAGTTATAATATGGTGGCCAATTAAAAGAAGGCACAAGTGTGAATATTATACGTCTTGATTTATTATATCATGCACTATTTTATCTTGTGACCACAGCCACGAAACAAATATATTATATTAGTTTTATTTATATTTACTTTTCTTTCAGTTTGTAGCCCTTTTTTGATATAATTGTAAAATAAGACAGCCTGAGATCATACAGATCTTTGTGAAGAATTTAATTCAAAGCTCACTGCTACATCATTTAAAAACTTTTATCAAAATGACAAACACTTGTGTTAATAAACATTGTTCTTATAAGCTAGCTATTACATTAGACACATAATTTCTGGCTGCCTTTCAAGCAACAATATTGTTTATTATAAAGTATTTTTTGAGAGTATTCATTTAAATCTTTCGTTGCATTAATAAAACCTTTGTACACGTTTTAAAACTATACTATCACGCCCTATTAAGTGTCTTTGGATTTATCAGAATACACAACCTCTTTGGATCTAGGTCTGTTTTATTTGATGTTGTTTTGTTATAATAGTGAAATGAATGCCATGCCGTTACACGAATGTAAATTGCAACAATACCAGCTAAGTAATAACTTTATAACCACTATAGCCTGTATAGTTTTAAACAAATTGTGTGCTCGCAAATCTTATGTTATTTTAATTAGTTAATCATTAATTGTTAACTAAGTTAATACCGTTACTAAGGCACTACGATACTAAGCCACCATTTAAATTGTTCGAAGTGATAGTATTTAAAAGTTTTGAAAATGCGCAGATTTGCTTTCAAACCACGTTTGTTATTTTTAGTTAATACGGTTTTTCGCGCATGTTTCAAAAGTTCCCAAGTTCTGGAATATTAAAACTAGGTCACACACACCAGTGGACACATTGTCTAAATGTAAAGCTCATTTATTTGGTTTGACGATAGTGGGGAGGTCGGGATTATAATCCCGGCCAGGTGTACTGAGGTTGTTTTGTCATAAATGTTGCCCCTCATTCTCTCCCCGCAAATGCTTGTGCACTTAATATAAAACTGTACTTTCTCCATTCCTTCCCCATCTGCGTTGTTACATATGACTGTGTTCCAAGACTTGAGGGAAAAACAAAACATCAACATCTGATCAACCTGAACTACATCTGATCAACCCGAACTACATATGATCAACCTGAACTACATCTGATCAACCTGAACCAGTTCTGACCAAAGTATACGCTCTTCGGTGGCCACATGGTTTAAGGCTCTGCTCTCGCAATCGAATATAATGTTGAGGACGAGGAGATTAGGGTTCAATTCCAGTCGGGTGTACTGGGGAGGGGGGTTTCCTTAAATAGTTTACCACTCTCCCTCCGCGCTAATGAGGGTACACTCCCTATAAATTCAACCTTCCTAATCACCACCACATTAGTGTAATTAGTACATAGGCGTACAACACGATTGGGTAGTAAGACACATTGACCAAATAAAATTTGTACCTTCTCATATCAAGAGAAAGTATTATGATCGTAAATAAAATCTATCTCGAGATTAAGACAAATTTTTACGTTTTATGTGAACAAGAACCCAAATTAAGTAGATTTTACAATACTGTCCGTCTGTCTGTCTGTCTGTCCCTGACCAAGAATCTGAAACATTTTGATGGATTTTGTTCAAACTTTAGGTTAGGTTATACAACAAAACCTGTTTTTTACCCTAGCCCTTAAGTGAAGGGTAGTTTACTGATGAATAATTTTATCTTTTGAAAACGGATGTAATCTTTTTGTTTAAAATGTATATCTAAGATTTGTTTGACATGACAAATAACCCTATATACTTTGTTTTGGGTCAAAATTCGGTAACGAGAGAGTTTTTTTTACTGAGGAGCGATTTTTGAAAATTCAAATTATTTTGAAAATGGCTATAACGATTTTTCTTAAAAGTGTTTTTAGGGAGTGTTTGACATGATAGTTAATACTGTATACGTGTTTGGGGGGAAAATTTGACAGTGGGTAATTTTCTAATAATTGGTTTTTTCTAGTTTGAATATTAAAAAAAAATTCTTTAGAGATTTGGATCAAAATTGGTATCGGGAAGCTATTTTACGTATTAATAATAAAGTATCTTTATTTATTTAAAATAAATTAATTTAAAGGTAGTTTACTTACAACAAATCATAAAAAATTTGAAAGTTTTGGAAATTGACCTTGAAAATTGAATTCAAATACGTTCTTATTTTTACAAATAACAAATAATTTTAAGGTAATTTACAAATAATTAATTCCTTTTTGAATATTTAAATTGTCCAAAATATAGTTGAGCAATATGATTTAAAATGTATCGTTCACAGAAATGCTAGTAAGACTGTATTAACGACAATAGCACAGAGAGAACGAGGGAGGAATGCTAGTAAGACTGTAGTAACGACAATAGCACAGAGGGAACGAGGGAGGAATGCATATTAAGACTGTAGTAACGACAATAGCACAGAGAGAACGAGGGAGGAATGCTATTTAAACAATTATTGTTATTGAATTCAACATATGTTTTAGTGAGTTTGTTTGATAAAAATATAGGGTGCTCTATCAAACAATGGGGTCATGGGAAAACGATAGTAGTGTGCCTAATAAAACTTAAATCAGTCAAATGATCAATAACAAGTTATTGTAACGCTCACAAAATACGTACAATATTTTTATTTATTTGTGTTATTTAACGTGAAATTTATGAACCAAATTATATCAGCACACGAGAATTTCTAAGAGGGACCGCGAAAAGGCCCACCAATTTTTTCGGGAAAGGTGTTTTCAAATAACTTTCAGGGTATATGGGACCGACGGTTCCACGTCCCCGCCGAAATAAGTTGTGCTACAGATTTTTATTGCTCAAAAACAATCATTTATCGACACTAGTTGGGTTTGAGCCCGGAGTCATCGGTTCCTGACCTGAAGATCACCGAGGGAGAGAAAAGTTTGTTCTTGAGGAACTGTCCAACGTCAACTTGGCCTCCAAGGAAAGATGGAATACTCTCAGCCATTCAGACCGTTGAATGTATTAGTTTATATATCGGCCTACACACATTCAACGTTCAGACTCTCATTACTATGATGGTGTAGGACCGAGGCTAGATATAGGTACCCGCATTTTAGATGAAGGGGAGGGGCTAGACGCGTAGAGACGTACCTCAATCTCCCCGTCACCGGCAAGCAGTCTATTCTTATTGAGGGAATGATGCCTTAGACCTTGCGGCCACCAAAGCGGCTTTTATGAGTGTTAAATCTTTTATTGGCCAAACCCTAAGGTATAGTAGAATTTTCAAGTAGCCCCTTGGAAAATGAGCTTTCTAAGCCCTTGCATTTAGGGGATAAACCATCGTCAGTACACCCAGCTGGGATACAAACCTTGGACTAGCCGCCACCGGGAACCCCAACACGCTGGACTAATGGGACAGATCTTATACAGCCTTTGAGAGGAGACAAGCCTTGACAAATAGCACATTGATTTGAAGCAGGCTCGATCCCGTGTCCTCTGGACTCAGGTTGGTTGTTGGTTGCTAAGCCTGATTGCAGTTGACGCATCACATACCGAGATGTAATGTTGTTTAGAGAGAGTTAATGAGTCATTAATTATAATGTGCAACATGAGGCCTGGCCATTGTTCGATTCAGGAAGAAACATTGCTAGGATAGAGTGTCTAGAGCTCGCATTTCACGCGCATGCGCGGAGGTGTCCTGTGACTTCTTTGCTGACCGGGACATAGTTGTGTAAACATTGTAACTTGAGGAAGTTGAAACAGGTGTGCAGATATCTATCTCACTGATTTAAACTATACTGGCTAGGGATGCTTGGTTCACACGCCGTGAGTCGATTCAGGGGGGAAATCATTGGGAACGGTTCGAATGGAAAGAGGTTCTCAAATATGTATGGGAGTATGGGAGTATAGTTATCAAAAAATACACAACCAAGATTGAGCACAAATAATGTGAATATACCGGTACATTTTCTTGTTATAGTTAATTCAATAAACTGGTAATAGTAAATTAGTAACTTATTACTATACTTTAGTATAAATAATGATTATTTTGTAAGTTAAGCCTAAATTGATTGATTGTAATCACATAAAACAAAACTTTGGTACTCAAAATGGTAAATACAATATGAACAACTCCTTGTTGGGGTACGTTTATGGTTTACTTAATGTATTTAAAAGGCTATTTTAATAAATTATAATACTAGCTAATATTTGGGGAGGGCTATAGCCAACCATAAACAACATTAAACCTTATATACTTGTACATGATATACATTATATATCATATAGTGAAATAATAATGTATGAACTATTGCAAACTTTGCTTTCAAAATGTTCAACCTTTCTTATAGCCAATCCAATTTTCCTGTATTTATGTTTTGTTTCCTTTAGATTTGTAGGTTCAATGACTAAGCCACTAACATCGTTCAAAGTCGTAAGGTGACAATTATTAAATAATAATGTACATGTTGTGTGTTAATAACGAAACTACCATTAAAACGTGTGCAACTTTGCAGCATGAAAACCTACATCGGTGGACACGAAGACCAAACGTAGAGCTCATTAATTCTTGTTTTCTGGTGATGGAGGGGTCGAGGTTAGAAATCCCGGTTGGCTGTACTGAAGGTGTCTTTTCGCAACTTACATCCCATCTTCCTCCACCCAAATGCGGGTAAATCTCCTCTAAGATTTATCTACCTCATGCTTACTCCACTACTGTAGTTAAAGGGCTTGTGGCCATTAAGCCTCAGTGCAATCAAAAGCACAAAAAGCCAAACACAAGTTAGCGAGGTTGTACTTTTGATAGCTATAAATTAGTTAAATAATGAGGGATTTCGACCCTGTCCGGGTGTGACCTAGAGCCCTATAGACATAGCAGTGGGTGAGGGTGGTTATACTAATACAAAGGTAGAAAGTTTGGTCGATAAAAATAATAATCCTGCGTTTACTACTAGGAGCAAGACAGGAAGTGTTCCATGAGCACTTTGGACAGACTTTGCTCCTTGTTGAAGACCCGGTGGAGGAAGCTTATGACAGCTACTCTATAAAAACAGGCAGATAAAGACGTCATTGTAATTCTATCTAGTTTCCCAGTGACAGGGAGGTCGGGGTTTATGTCCAAACTTGTAGATGGAGACACGTATTATCGTTCAAAGGCTCTGAACAGTACCTGCATACTGACACTGGAGGTGTAGGGATTAGGAAGGTAGGATCTATATTCGGGAGGAGGTACCAACTTCAGCACAACTGGTTGAGATGTGAGCTCTGACATCTAGAAACATCTCCAACCTCCTGTAACCTCAAGGTTGGCCATACATCACTTGAAGAGGGTCCCTCTTGAATTGCTTTCACTCGTTTCTTATTAGAGATGATAATAGAGACTGGGTAGCGAGCGAGCTTGTGTTGTTTGTGGAAATGTTAATTATCTTTGTTTGGAGAGCGCAAGACGTGACACGGAGTTTGTTCCTCTTTCAAGAGCAATGTCCTGTTCCTGACCGGGGTTTCCCCGTCTTAAGAGACAGGGTCACTAACTTCTAGGGCTGCACCTAAAATAAACTCACATTTTTGTTTAATGTGTTTGATTTCGCAACAAGGGGGTAGTTAATATTTAAACTTCCCGGGATTAGAATACAAGACTACTTGATTCATGAAGTCACTGTGATCATACTCAGAATATAAAAACATAATATTACAACTCAGCTAGATACAAACCTAGGTAATGATCAAGACGAGAAAACTCAATGTTGCCCTCAGCTGGAAGAGAACCCAACTCTCTACTTGAACCACAACGGATCATGATCAAGTTCGAGGCTAGTGTTGTGAGTAAATTGCTACGTTAGCAACAATCACAGATGAACACTTGCTAACAAGTGATGTCCTATGGTCGTGTGGTTAGAGCGGCTGAGAGACCTCCAGGTTATACTGATAAACTTGTCATCTCGCCCAGAAAGTTATAGTTCGATATTCGCTGTGACTTCTTGCGTTCACTGTGACTACTCTATGTTTATACGTGATGTGCCAGCTTGACGCTTTAATACATATAATTCTAGTCGTCACATACATGCCAAATTATGGTTCTGTTAGAATATAGGGTCACATTATTCAGTGGCAATAGGCTCGTTAATGTCAATTGTGTATAGTTAAAATTATAGAGCATACTATTATTGATCCTAGAGTCGCTGATGTAGGCCTAATAAATCCTCCTCTTGTAACTTATATACAAACATAATATTATGTGATGGAAACAGTCCAAGTCAAAACTCGTGCTTAAGAATAAAAACAACATAGATTTAAAAAACTTAGATATATTAATTTTAAAACTATGTTATAGCAGGCTATCCGATATATCCATGAATTTATGGATATTTTACATATATCGGATTACGCATTAAAGCTTGTGAATAGAAATAAATTGAACAATGTTTTCCTGTACTTTTTTACTGAGGCTATTTGTCATATCTTTACTAATCTGGTCTACTATTTTCAACATATAAATAAAACATTACGGTGATGAATAGCAGCAGAACACTACAGAGGTCATAAAGCGATGAATAGCAGCAGAACACTATAGAGGTCATAAAGCTATGAATAGCAGCAGAAAAATACAGAACTTCAGAGGTCATAAAGCGATGAATAGCAGCAGAACACTTCAGAGGTCATAAAGCGATGAATAGCAGCAGAACAATACAGAGGTCATAAAGCGATGAATAGCAACAGAACAATACAGAGGTCATAAAGCGATGAATAGCAGCAGAACACTTCAGAGGTCATAAAGTGATGAATAGCAGCAGAACAATACAGAGGTCATAAAGCGATGAATAGCAGCAGAACACTTCAGAGGTCATAAAGCGATGAATAGCAGCAGAACACTTCAGAGGTCATAAAGACGATGAATAGCAGCAGAACAATACAGAGGTCATACAGCGATGAATAGCAGCAGAACACTACAGAGGTCATAAAGCGATGAATAGCAGTAGAACACTACAAAGGTCATAAAGCGATGAATAGCAGCAGAACACTACAGATGTCATAAAGCGATGAATAGCAGCAGAACACTTCAGAGGTCATAAAGCGATGAATAGCAGCAGAACACTTCAGAGGTCATAAAGCGATGAAATAGCAACAGAACAATACTGAGGTCATAAAGCGATGAATAGCAGCAGAACACTTCAGAGGGCATAAAGCGATGAAGAGCAGCAGAACACTACAGAGGTCATAAAGAGGTGAATAGCAGCAGAACAATACAGAGGTCATACAGCGATGAATAGCAGCAGAACAATACAGAGGTCATAAAGCGATGAATTGTATTATCAATATGTCTAAAGTAATCATAAAACTGACTGAGTGAAGTGAGGTCCTGTTTTAACTTAAACATTTAGCATTTCTTCTGTCTGTCTGGATGTTTGTTCCACGATAAATGACAAATACGTGGACTGATTTTCGCAAAATTTGGCGGGGAAAATCTTTGTGCCCAGGCCAAGCTATGGATATACCTAGTTTATCAATTTGTTAAATGGTTTCAAGATGGTGGCCACTTGAAAGGCTTTTCTCATAAACAGAAATTTGAACTAATAATTATTCTAATCGATCTAGTACCTCGGGCGTATTGTTTTAAATGATAACATATGTTGCGTCTTAGCCCTCGTGACCAACAATAGTTACCCATAGAATTTATAGTAAATATTTGATCAGACGCTGAAGATGGAGGAAGTGAGGTGCACAGTCCTAGGTTATATCTTTGTTGACCAACAAGTCTGTATTTTCTGGAGGATCGTGTTCTTAGTGCAGTAGCCAGGGGCAAGCCAAGTCCCTCACGGGTACCAACAACTTTATCTGATGGTTATAAATTTACCGGTGGGGAGAAATGACTTGTTTTGCCAGGTCGTGAGTCGCGCTTTATGTAGTTCAGTGGGTTATCAACACACACACACACTGATCACGTGGGACACTTAGAGCGCGCATCTTGTAGAGTTCCTTGTTCAGAAACCAGCTTAACGAGTAGACAGATTGTGAGACATGCTGGGTTCGACCCTCGATGGTCACTGGACTGACCGGCTTTTAGGGAAAGTTGCCGAGGAAATGACCCTGACCTCTACTGCAAGAATCAGTTTCACGGGCGATGGTTGTTTTTAGGAGCTGGGTGTGGGCCACACCTTGCGATGGTTGTTTTTAGGAGCTGGGTGTGAGCCACACCTTGCGATGGTTGTTTTTAGGAGCTGGGTGTGGGCCACACCTTGCGATGGAAGACGTGTGAATTCATTCGAGCGATGAACTTACTTGACCAGGACTCGCAGCGAGGGTCACGTCAAACAAACGTCAAGTTCGTCTTGCCGGGTATTCCAGTTACTGGGGACTGGAGTTTTCACAATGTGGTCTAGAACTACACGCAAATGTGTGTACATTTCCTATAAATTATTCCTTCCTCATCTCTTTAGTGTAATTAAGAGCTGATGGCCCGGATGGACAGAACACATGGTTCACAAAATAAACCTTTGTTGTTACTTTTTAAAATACCAACAATGATTGATTTCAATTCTGCCGTAACATTTCTAAGTAGTATATTCTTATTAGTGATTATTATAGTATTATGTTTACTATTGGTGGTTCTGTCTTTCGACAGGTCCGCTGCCTTGTCCAAATTGAGTCCTCCAACATGTCCTGAACATTGATCTTGTTTCCTTGTTTGAGGTCATCCATTGGTTGCATCCATGGCTCCTTATTCCTCCTTTAGTGATATCGACAAACCATCAACCATTGTGGCAGGGCCTTTGGGAGTCACAAGAGCTTAGGTAGGGTTGTGAAGAGCCGCCAAACTAGGGATGTGGTATCGAAAGAAAATTATCGATACTGTACTCATTAAAAGTATCGATAGCAGTAAGTATCGTTATCGAAGTTTTAACCTGGAAAAATGTATTTTTATCTAGTAATAATAATTTCAACTTTTACATCATAATTGTATTTTAATATTTATTTAAACATTGAAAATTATAATGGTTTTTAATATTTTAAAACTAATAATTTAAAAGACGCTTTTTCGCTATCCAACTTTTAAAAAACTTCCATAATTCTCTTCTGGGAGGTGGCAATTTTTAACTACATTAGTCGTTCATATAGTCTGCCAAGATAGTGACAAACACTATAAGAGCCTGTCAGGTATCAGGCTGTATTGATATACAAAGAGGAAAGAGCTAAAAGAGATGTAGTGCTAGAGTTCTTCTTGCTTGTCAAGCAGAAAATGAGGGAGAACTCAGAAACACTGTCATTTGTTCTTCCTCCACAGCTCTCCCTAGTAAACATTTAATACCAGCATGAGTGAAGATAACAAAGTTGTTTCTTCCAATACCAGCGTGTGAGTACTAATACCAGTAAACGTACCGGAAAAAAGAACTAGTATTGAAAGGAAAATATCGATATTAGTAAGGTATCGATACGTTTTTCACATTCCTACGCACCATTGTTCAAAGTCGTGCCTGCTCCACCATCAACATGCTGACAATTTGTTTGTTAACTTTTTTTTCAAGTTGAGTGATATCGTCTAAAAAACGTAGATACGAGTACGAGAATAGAGGTTTTAAAGACAAAGTGGGAAGGGCAGTTTGTTTTAGTAGAAATACATGGTAAGACAATGCGTACCTTGTGTAAAATAAAACTGGCGCAGTCCAAGGACAGTAATCTTAGGTGCCATTATGAGATGCGTTACAGTACTTTCAGCAAAGCATTTCTTGATGGTTTCGTTCTAAGGCGAACCAACGTTCCATCTTTAAAAGGAACACTTCATATTCAGAGTAAATTGATGTTCATGTTCACTGAGGAGGCAGATGTTACAACCAAGGCTGTGTTTACTTTAGCATTTAATATTTTACAAGCAAAGCATCCATACATTTTTCAAGAAAGGTATTGCACAAATAGTTTGTTTTAAATCTGGATGGTGATAAGACTGCACAAAATGATTGAACAAATGCTTGTCTCCAGGGATACAATTGAAAAGATAATTTCTGCTATCAGTGTTGATATTGTAAATAAACTTACAAGTTAATTTGATGAACTGGACTGCATTGAGTCGGGCTTTGGACAAATCTACGGATATTCAGGACAAACCACAACTAGCTTTATTTTTCCGCCTTGTATCAGACAATCTCTAAGTGAAAGAAGAGTTATTAGACTCGATAGCATTAAATAATACAGTTTGTGGCTCTGACATTAAAGAAGATCTTGATAATGCACTTAAAAAAGCTTTTATCTCGGCTGGAAAGATTGTCAGTGCTGCAACTCACGGTGATCTAGTTATGATAGCTAGCATAAACGGTGTTCAGCTTCCACTAAATTGAAACTCTTTCAGAGAGACTTGGAATCTAAGGTTATTTTAAATCCTTTCCCTTGTCTGAAAGAAATGCTGACAAATTTTCCTGATGTAGGACTGCTAATGGAAGCTTATATTTGCAAATTAAATGGTATTTTACAAGAACTCAACAATCGATTCTTTGATCTTAGCCGTCATTTGCTTTCTTGGAGAATACTTTTCTCACTGGCGTAATGGAGAGTGGGTGTCCTGTTTCAAAGTAAATTGTGACGGAGTCAGCAACTGTAGAACTGGAGCTACTAGAACTTCAAGAGGACGAAGGACTTAAAAAGTAAAACAAGGTGGTTGTTCGATTACTGAATTTGTGACGTATGTCCCGGAATGTGCTACGAGACATCTCTATCTTTGACACGGCCTATTATTGTGAGGTTCTATATTCTACACTTAGATTCATTAACTCCAGATATATGTCGTTTTGACAGACAAACATTTAAACGAACTACTTTAACAGATCAAACAAATGTTAGCAGCTGACTGCCAAGATGGACGATCAATGGGTAAATTAAACTAGCTAAATATTGTTTGTGATAGTTGGATTGTATTTTGAATAGATGGCCAAAATTCATTTTTAATTTTGTAAAATAAAATGTTTTTATTTAGTTTATAATCGAGCGTTTCAATTAAAACTTGTTTTACTATAGTTATTAATCTTATTTGGCATGTTTTTGTCTTTTATCGCTATGTCAAATTTATATTCACACTTGAAGCAGCAAAATACCACAAATAATTTAAAAAATACTTTCAGACTAAAAATAAGGTATGTTTTGGGTGTTTTTTTAGTGAGTTTACTGAATTATATTTTTCATATTTTATTAATAATGATAAAACTTGCGTTTAAGAACAGTTTTCATTTTTTTAAATCATGTATTACTTTGCAATGTGAAAAGAGCCGCATGACGGGCGGTCGCGCATAGCCACGTTGTGGCCACCCCTGTTATATAATATCGAACGTATCTAAAAGTAAACTATAGCCAATGAGTGCACAATAGAAAGTTCCCAAACTATTAAAAAGGTGTTTTATATAAAGGTTCTTGCTAAAGGGCTAATTTAATGTACACTTTCCTTGTTTTTGTTGCTATTTAAATATAAATAATTTGGGAGAAACTAGCTGAGCGAGACATGACGCGTGAATGGTTTCATAGGCGGCCATGATCCCTGCCACTCAGAGACCAGGTGATCCTTTCTTTCTATTTGATCGTGTGAAGGTTCGGAGAGAGGACCATCGCGTGTGTGGTCCTGGATAACATGGACATTACTGACATAGTCACGAGCTGTGCTATCATTATGAGTGCAACTCAACTGGTTTGCCTGTTGCTGAACTGACATAGTCACGAGCTGTGCTATTATTATGAGCGCAACTAAACTAGTTTGCCTGTTGATGACCTGACATAATCACTAGCTGTGCTATCATTTTGAGAGCAACTCAACTGGTTTGTCTATAGCTGAACTAATATAACCACGAGCTGTGCTATCATTATGAGTGCAACTCAACTGGTTTGCCTGTTGCTGAACTGATATAGCCATTAGCTGTGCTATCATTATGAGTGCAACTCAACTGGTTTGTCTGTTGCTGAACTGACATAAGCACGAGCTGTCCTATTATTATGAGCACAACTAAACTAGTTTGCCTGTTGATGAACTGACATAATCACTAGCTGTGCTATCATTTTGAGAGCAACTCAACTGGTTTGTCTGTTGCTAAACTGACATACCCACGAGCTGTGCTATCATTATGAGTGCAACTCAACTGGTTTGTCTGTTGCTGAACTGACATAACCACGAGCTGTGCAATGAGTGCAACTCAACTGGTTTGCCTGTTGCTGAACTGATATAGCCACGAGCTGTGCTATCATTATGAGTGCAACTCAACTGGTTTGTCTGTTGCTGACCTGACATAACCACGAGCTGTGCTATTATTATGAGCACAAATAAACTAGTTTGCCTGTTGATGAACTGACATAATCACTAGCTGTGCTATCATTTTGAGAGCATCTCAACTGATTTGTCTGTTGCTGAACTGATATAGCCACGAGCTGTGCTATCATTATGAGTGCAACTCAACTGGTTTGGCTGTTGCTGAACTGATATACCCACGAGCTGTGCTATCATTATGAGTGCAACTCAACTGGTTTGTCTGTTGCTGAACTGACATAGCCACGAGCTGTTCTATCACTATGAGTGAAACTCAACTGGTTTGCCTGTTGCTGAACTTACATAACCACGAGCTGTGCTATTATTATGAGCGCAACTAAACTAGTTTGCCCGTTGATGAACTGACATAGCCACGAGCTGTGCTATCATTATGTGTGCAACTCAACTGGTTTGTCTGTTGCTGAACAGACATAGCCACGAGCTGTGCTATCATTATGAGCGAAACTCAACAGGTTTGCCTGTTGATGAACTGACATAGCCACGGCTGTGCTATCATTATGATCGCAACTAAACTAGTTTGCCTGTTGATGAACTGACATAGCTACGAGCTGTGCTATTATTATGAGTGCAACTTAACTTGTTTGTCTGTTCCTGAACTGATATAGCCACGAGCTGTGCTATCATTATAAGTGAAATTCAACTGGTTTGCCTGTTGCTGAACTAACATAGCCCTTGAGCTGTACTATCATTATAAACTCAACTCAACTGGCTTGCCTGTTGCTGAACTGACATAGCCACGAGCTTTGCTATCAATTATGAGTGCAACTCAACGGGTTTGTCTGTTCCTGTACTGACATAAGCATGAGCTGTGCTATCATTATGAGCATAACTCAACTGGTTTGTCTTTTGCTGAACTGACATTGCCATGAGCTGTTCTATCATTATGAGTGCAACTCAATTGGTTTGTCCGTTGCTGAACTGACATAGTCACGAGCTGTGCTATCATTATGAGCGCAACTCAACTTGTTTGCCTGTTGATGAACTGATATAGTCACGAGCTGTGCTATCATTATGAGCGCAACATCAACTGGTTTGCCTGTTGATGAACTGACATAGCCAAGAGCTGTGCTATCATTATGAGTGCAGCTCAACTAGTTTGCCTGTTGATGAACTGACATAGCCACGAGCTGTGCTATCATTATGAGTGCAATTCAACTGGTTTTCTTGTTGCTGAGCTGACATAACCACGAGCTGTGCTATCGTTATGATCGCAACTCAACTAGTTTGTCTGTTGCTGAACTGACATAGCCACTAGCTGTGCTATCATTATGAATGCAACTCAACTGGTTTTTCTGTTGATGAACTGACATAGCCACGAGCTGTGCTATCATTATGAGTGCAACTCAACTGGTTTGCCTGTTGATGAACTGACATAGCCAAGAGCTGTGCTATCATTATGAGTGCAACTCAACTGGTTTGCCTGTTGATGAACTGACATAGCCACTAGCTGTGCTATCATTATGAGTGGAACTCAACTGGTTTGCCTGTTGCTGAACTTACATAACCACGAGCTGTGCTATTATTATTAGTGCAACTAAACTAGTTTGAATGTTGATGAACTGACACAGCCACTAGCTGTGCTATCATTATGAGTGCAACTCAACTGGTTTGTCTTTTGCTGAACAGACATAGCCACGAGCTGTGCTATCATTATGAGCGCAACTCAACAGGTTTGCCTGTTGATGAACTGACATAGCCACTAGCTGTATTATCAGTATGAGTGCAACTCAACTGGTTTGTCTGTTGCTGAGCAGACATGGCCACGAGCTGTGCCTTCATTATGAGCGCAACTCAACAGGTTTGCCTGTTGATGAAATGACATAGCCACGAGCTGTGCTATCATTATGAGTGCAACTCAACTAATTTGCCTGTTGCTGAACTGACATAGTCACGAGCTGTTCTATCATTATGAGCGCAACTCAACTGGTTTGCCTGTTGATGAACTGACATAGCCACGAGCTGTACTATCATTATAAACGCAACTCAACAGGTTTGCCTGTTGATGAACTGACATAGCCACTAGCTGTACTATCAGTATGAGTGCAACTCAACAAGTTTGCCTTTTGCTGAACTGACATAACCACGAGCTGTGCTATCATTAAGAGCGCAACTCAACTAGTTTCCCTGTTGATGAACTGACATAGCCACGAGCTGTGCTATCATTATGAGCGCAACTCAACTGGTTTGTCTGTTGCTGAACTGACATAGCCACGAGGTGTGTTATCATTATGAGTGCAACTCAACTGGTTTATCTGTTGCTGAACTGACATAGCCACGAGCTGTGCTATACTTATGAGTGCAACTCAACTCTTTTTCCTGTTGCTGAACTGACATAACCACGAGCTGTGCTATCATTATGAGCGCAACTCAACTGGTTTGCCTGTTGATGAACTGACATAGCCATGAGCTGTGCTATCATTATGAGCGCAACACAACTAGTTTGCCTGTTGATGAACTGACATAGCCACGAGCTGTGCTATCATTATGATCGAAACCCAACTAGTTTGCCTGTTGCTGAACTGACATAGCCATGAGCTATGCTATCATTATGAGTGCACCTCAACTAGTTTTTCTGTTGATGAACTGACATAGCCACGAGCTGTGCTATCATTATGAGTGCAACTCATCTGGTTTATCTGTTGCTGAACGTACATAACCACGAGCTGTGCTATCATTATGAGCGCAAGTCAACTGGTTTGCCTGTTGATGAACTGACATAGTCACGAGCTGTGTTTAAATTATGAGCGCAACTCAACTGGTTTGCCTGTTGATGAACTGACATAGAAACGAGCTGTGCTATCATTATGAGCGCAACTCAACTGGTTTGTATGTTGCTGAACTGATATAGCCACGAACATTGCTATCATTATGAGTGCAACTCAACTGTTTTGCTTGTTGCTGAACTGACATAGCCACGAGCTGTGCTATCATTATGAAAGCAACTCAACTGTTTTGCTTGTTGCTGAACTGACATAGCCACGAGCTGTGCTATCATTATGAAAGCAACTCAACTGGTTTGCCTGTTGATGAAATGACATAGCCACGAGCTGTGCTATCATTATGAGTGCAACTCAACTAGTTTATCTGTTGCTGAACTGACATAGCCACGAGCTGTGCTATCATTATGAGTGCAATTCAACTGGTTTGTCTGTTGCTGAACAGACATAGCCACGAGCTGTGCTATCATTATGAGAGCAACTCAACAGGTTTGCCTGTTGATGAACTGACATAGCCACGAGCTGTGCTATCATTATGAGCGCAACTCAACTGGTTTGTCTGTTAATGAACTGGCATAGCCACAAGCTGTGCTATTATTATGAGTGCAACTCAACTTATTTGTCTGTTGCTGAACTGATATAGCTACGAGCTTTACTATCATTATGAGTGCAACTCAACTGGTTTGCCTGTTGATGAACTGACATAGCCACGAGCTGTACTATCATTATAAACTCAACTCAACTGGCTTGCCTGTTGCTAAACTGAAATAGCCACGAGCTGTGCTATCATTATGATCGCAACTCAACTGGTTTGCCTGTTGCTGAGCTGACATAACCACGAGCTGTGCTAATATTATGAGCGCAACTCAACTAGTTTGTCTGTTAATGAACTGACATAGCCACGAGCTGTGCTATCATTATGATTGCAACTCAACTGGTTTGTCTGTTGCTGAACTGACATAGTCACGAACTGTGCTATCATTATGAGTGCAACTCAACTGGTTTGTCTGTTGCTGAACTGACATAGCCACGAGCAGTACTATCATAATGAGTGCAACTCAACTGGTTTGCATGTTGATGAACTGACATAGCCACGAGCTGTGCTATCATTATGAGTTGAACTAAACAGGTTTGCCTGTTGCTGAACTGACATATCCACGAGCTGTGCTATCATTATGAGTGCAACTCAACTGGTTTGCATGTTGATGAACTGACATAGCCACGAGCTGTGCTATCATTATGAGTAGAACTTAACTGGTTTGCCTATTGCTGAACTGACATAACCACGAGCTGTGATATTATTATTAGTGAAACTAAACTAGTATGCCTGTTGATGAACTGAAACAGCCACTAGCTGTGCTATCATTATGAGTGCAACTCAAATGATTTGTCTGTTGCTGAACTGACATAGCCACGAGCTGTGCTATCATTATGAGTGCAACTCAACTAGTTTGCCTTTTTCTGAACTGACATGGTCACGAGCTGTTCTATCATTATGAGCGTAACTCAACTGGTTTGCCTGTTGCTGAACTGACATAGCCACGAACTGTACTATCATTATAAACTCAACTCAACTGGCTTGCCTGTTGCTGAACTGACATAGCCACGAACTTTGCTATCATTATGAGTGCAACTCAACTGGTTTGTCTGTTCCTGTACTGACATAAGCATGAGCTGTGCTATCATTATGATGCCAACTCAACTGGTTTGTCTTTTGCTGAACTGACATAACCACGAGCTGTGCTATCATTATGAGCGAAACCCAACTAGTTTGCCTGTTACTGAACTGACATAGCCACGAGCTATGCTATCATTATGAGTGCACCTCAACTAGTTTGCCTGTTGATGAACTGACATAGCCGAGAGATGTGCTATCATTATGAGTGCAACTCAACTGGTTTATCTGTTGTTGAACTGACATAGCCACAAGCTGTGCTATCATTATGAGTGAAACTCAACTCGTTTGCCTGTTGCTGAACTGAAATAACCACGAGCTGTGCTATCATTAAGAGCACATCTCAACTAGTTTCTCTGTTGATGAACTGACATAGAAACGAGCTGTGCTATCATTATGAGCGCAACTCAACTGGTTTGTCTGTTGCTGAACTGACATAGCCACGAGCTGTGCTAAGATTATGAGTGCAACTCAACTGTTTTGCTTTTTGCTGAACTGACATAGCCACGAGCTGTGCTATCATTATGAAAGCAACTCAAGTGGTTTGCCTGTTGATGAAATGACATAGCCACGAGCTGTGCTATCATTATGAGTACAACTCAACTGGTTTTCCTTTTGCTGAACTGACATAACCACGAGCTGTGCTATCATTAAGAGCGCAACTCAACTAGTTTCCCTGTTGCTGAACTGACATAACCACGAGCTGTGCTATCATTATGAGAGCAACTCAACTGGTTTGCCTGCTGCTGAGCTGACATAGCCACGAGCTGTGCTATCATTATGAGCGCAACTCAACTGGTTGGTCTGTTGCTGAACTGACATTGCCACGATCTGTAATATCATTATGGGCGCAACTCAACTGGTTTGTCTGTGACTGCACTGACATTGCCACGAGCTGTGCTATCATTATAAGCGCAACTCAACTGTTTTGCCTGTTGCTGAACTGACATAACCACGAGCTGTGCTATCATTATGAGCGCAACTCAACTGGTTTGTCTGTTGCTGAACTGACATAACTACGAGCTGTTCTATCATTATGAGCGCAACTCAACTGGTTTGCCTGTTGCTGAACTGACATAGCCACGAGCTGTGCTATCATTATGAGCGCAACTCAACTGGTTTGCCTGTTGCTGAACTGACATAGCCACGAGCTGTGCTATCATTATGAGCGCAACTCAACTGGTTTGCCTGTTGCTGAACTGACATAGCCACGAGCTGTGCTATCATTATGAGCGCAACTCAACTGGTTTGCCTGTTGCTGAACTGACATAGCCACGAGCTGTGCTATCATTATGAGCGCAACTCAACTGGTTTGCCTGTTGCTGAACTGACATAGCCACGAGCTGTGCTATCATTATGAGCGCAACTCAACTGGTTTGCCTGTTGCTGAACTGACATAGCCACGAGCTGTGCTATCATTATGAGCGCAACTCAACTGGTTTGCCTGTTGCTGAACTGACATAGCCACGAGCTGTGCTATCATTATGAGCGCAACTCAACTGGTTTGCCTGTTGCTGAACTGACATAGCCACGAGCTGTGCTATCATTATGAGCGCAACTCAACTGGTTTGCCTGTTGCTGAACTGACATAGCCACGAGCTGTGCTATCATTATGAGCGCAACTCAACTGGTTTGCCTGTTGCTGAACTGACATAGCCACGAGCTGTGCTATCATTATGAGCGCAACTCAACTGGTTTGCCTGTTGCTGAACTGACATAGCCACGAGCTGTGCTATCATTATGAGCGCAACTCAACTGGTTTGCCTGTTGCTGAACTGACATAGCCACGAGCTGTGCTATCATTATGAGCGCAACTCAACTGGTTTGCCTGTTGCTGAACTGACATAGCCACGAGCTGTGCTATCATTATGAGCGCAACTCAACTGGTTTGCCTGTTGCTGAACTGACATAGCCACGAGCTGTGCTATCATTATGAGCGCAACTCAACTGGTTTGCCTGTTGCTGAACTGACATAGCCACGAGCTGTGCTATCATTATGAGCGCAACTCAACTGGTTTGCCTGTTGCTGAACTGACATAGCCACGAGCTGTGCTATCATTATGAGCGCAACTCAACTGGTTTGCCTGTTGCTGAACTGACATAGCCACGAGCTGTGCTATCATTATGAGCGCAACTCAACTGGTTTGCCTGTTGCTGAACTGACATAGCCACGAGCTGTGCTATCATTATGAGCGCAACTCAACTGGTTTGCCTGTTGCTGAACTGACATAGCCACGAGCTGTGCTATCATTATGAGCGCAACTCAACTGGTTTGCCTGTTGCTGAACTGACATAGCCACGAGCTGTGCTATCATTATGAGCGCAACTCAACTGGTTTGCCTGTTGCTGAACTGACATAGCCACGAGCTGTGCTATCATTATGAGCGCAACTCAACTGGTTTGCCTGTTGCTGAACTGACATAGCCACGAGCTGTGCTATCATTATGAGTGCAACTCAACTGGTTTGCCTGTTGCTGAACTGACATAGCCACGAGCTGTGCTATCATTATGAGCATATAGCACGAGCTGTGCTATCATTATGATCGCAACTCAACTGGTTTGCCGGTTGAGGTGCTATCATTATGAGCGCAACTCAACTGTTTTGCCTGTTGCTGAACTGACATAACCACGAGCTGTGCTATCATTATGATCGCAACTCAACTGGTTTGCCGGTTGAGGTGCTATCATTATGAGTGCAACTCAACTGGTTTGCCTGTTGCTGAACTGACATAACCACGAGCTGTGCTATCATTATGATCGCAACTCAACTGATTTGCCGGTTGAAGTGCTATCATTATGGGTGCAACTCAACTGGTTTGCCTGTTGATGAACTGACATAGTCATGAACTGTGCTATCATTATGAGCGCAACTCAACCGGTTTGTCTGTTGCTGAACTGACATAACCACGAGCTGTGCTATCATTATGATCGTAACTCAACTGGTTTGTCTGTTACTGAACTGACATAGCCACGAGCTGTGCTATCATTATGAGTGCAACTCATCTGGTTTGCTGGTTGCTGAACTGACATAACTCTCCAATTATGTGGATTCAATAATATCCAGAAAAGTTGAATAGATGATTAACAAAATAAGCTGGAGGCCTGGAGTCGATTTTCAGTTTCTTGCATGCAGATAAGTTATTGGATGCTCGTAGAGGTAGATCCCGGACCTTTAATAAAAACGTCACTTCATTTTGATGGTTTTTAATTTTTAAAGTATATAATTAGTACAGTCTTAGTTTTTGCCTAAATATATCGTTCGAAAACATATTATAGTGGTAACTACTAGTTAGCGTCTCGAGTGGAGGCAGAGTGGCACGCAAGTGAGGCGAGGCAACAACACACCACTTGTCCACTAAACTCGACCATTCCTGCCGCCAGTGTTTTCAGACATCGACAAATAATTTAAGATTAGGTTTGTATTAATAAACCTCCCATAGGCAGTCCTAGAAAGTAGCTATAGTCATACTTAGATTGGTAAACAATGTATTTCCCATTAAGTTGTGAGATATCAGAACACGTTGAGTGGGCGGCTGGTTTATTTCCTGTCACTGACCTCGGATGGAACCTTGTTCTGTTTGGTAAACCTCAACTACCAAGGATGAGGGAAACTTGGACAAGACATGAGCGGCGTGAATTCTTTCAGGTATTAAGAGTGCACCTTCTGGAATGACTGATTATATCCACCCACTATAATTTCTAAGAGCGAGAGTGAGAGGGAGTACCAACTTTGCCGGGAAAGGTATTTTTCCATATCTTCCAGAGTTCTTCTACATTCCACAATCGAAATGGAACCGATGGCTTTACTTTCCCTCCGAAGAAATTGGGCTACGGATATTTTTCACTAAAAAAAACCCGTAGACCCCGGCTGGGTTTAAACCCACTAACATCGGGTCCTGAGGCTCGCACTTTACACCAAGAACACCGAGGTCAACTGGCGTGAATTAAAATAGTGAAACATCTGCTTAGTGCCTGAAGGAACCTAAATGGTGGGGAGGGTGAAGGAAGACCGCGGGAAAGCGATGGTGTGATACCAATATTGGCTGCAGGTCCATTCACAAGAGGGGGATGGTCTAAATTAGAACCACTTCACACTTCTTGATGGAATCAATTATACAACAGAATAGAAATAGAAGAACCTGCTTAATTTTCTTTTATATTAAAAATAAACTCTACCCTTGTGACTGCGTCACTAAGTGTCACTGAACTAAAGTTATTGTTTACAGAACTCCTTAGGCCTCCATGCAAGTTCGGCCATGATGGATTGAAGACTGTGCGGTTCCGCTGTGACAACAACAGCAGTACAGTTCTGGAGGTCCTCAAGAGCAGAGGATGGCTGCAGGTGAGCTGGCTGATCCTTACTCACTACCAGAGCTATGTGACCCATTCTTACCCAGGAGGTGAGCTACTAACCTGGCTGAAGGTGAGCTGGCTGATCCTTACTCACTACCAGAGCTATGTGACCAGTTCTTACTCAGGAGGTGAGCTACTAACCAGACTGCAAGTGATCTTGCTGATCCTTACTCACTACCAGAGCTATGTGACCCATTCTTACCCAGGAGGTGAGCTACTAACCAGACTGCAGGTGAGCTGGATGATTCTTACTCAACTACCAGAGCTATGTGACCAGTTCTTACCCAGGAGGTGAGCTACTAACCTGGCTGCTAGTGCTTAGTGTTTGTCATCAACTCCTTAAATCAACCCGTCTCATGTTTCTCCTCATACTTGATGTTGTCCAGTTCTCGCGTCAAAACATTATTATATAAATGTATGTTAGCTGTAACATACTATAAGGGGATAATGTAGTAGAGTAATACCAGGGATGTGGAGTCGCTACTTCAAGCCTTCGACATCGACTCCTTCAGGAAAAGATAATTAGTAATAACAAATTACTGCAGTAGAATGCTACAATATATATATAACACTTATGGGAGTATTCTCTTACATTGTAAAATTGTAAATTATTTAATTTTGAATAGATTGGTAAATATAAGTGACAAATATTGGTCCTAGAGAATAAAAAAGATTATGAAATATTGTTATTTATTTTAAGTTTTTATTTTGAAGTCGGAGTCAGTACACCAAGGATAGCCCTTGTAATAATGAGAATGAACAAATGCACAGTTCTTTAAGGTACAAGCGGCCCTAATGGCCTACGTCTATGTGTCGACAAGCCAATTATCATAATAATCTAAGGTACAATCTGAGTGCGATCATGATGATCATAAATACAGTGAGACCTAGACCTACGCGGATAATTAGTTCCAAAAGGTTTCCACACAACTTTAAAAAACACGCAAAATAAATTTGTAAGAAAATGCAGCTTGCGCTCACGTTAGAAACAAACAAAATAGTGATGACACTATCAGCTAGCGACATATATTAGTTATGTTTAAAGTTGCACTTGGTAGATGGCGTTGCTAGTCACATATCTACAAATCCTGTAAGTCTAGGATTTAATGTATAGTTAAAAGTTTAGGTTGTCATCCTTGAGAAACTTACTCATGAAGTAAATACTAACGAAATCTTGATTTCCTTTTTAAGTTCTCTTTAACATAATTTTGTTTTAAGTGTATTCCTATAATTATTAACCTTTCACCTTTATGTCATCTCTTTTATTCAATAAATCATTGTTTTACCAGGAAGGGTTATTTGTTTATCTTAAGTACGAGCGTGTATAATTCTTTGGACGATTTACTAGCCCTTTAACACAATACAATATTTTAAAAGTTTGTATCGGCGGGTACGTGGACTAAATGAAGGCATCTCTAATCCGGTTTTCTGGTGGTGAGATCAGGGTTCGTATCCCAGCTGTGTGTGTCAAGGAAGTAGTTCCCCTGACTGGCTATCCACTCTCTCTTCACGGAAATGCCAGTAACATATTTTCAAATTCTACCTTCCTCACCATTTCCCCATTAGAGTGTTAGTCAAAACCCTTAGATCCCTGAAGGGAGAAAACATGTGGAAGGGGGGAGGGGGGGTCGGGTAAATTTTAATAGGTCAAAAGAAGATATCGAGGATAGCTAGTACCTATAATATTATCTGCAATCTTACTGTGCCTTCTATTAGGAATGATTCAAAATATAAGTTAATTTATATGACTATAAAATCCCCCGTTTCCAGAAAGCCCAAATGATAAACAAGGGTTGATCGCCATATTGGTTTGTTACTGACAGGTGGAGGGTGAGGACGAGTCGTGGAACCTGTTCTGGTGCGAGGTGACCAAACTGAGAACCACCTTGGATAACAGGCGGCTCGAGGGGAACCAGAGAGTCCCTCACTTCAGGAACCATTACGAGCTCACCCGCAAGAACCTGTTAGCCAAGAACCTTAAGAGACTCAGGTCAGGGAGTGCACCATTTTCTAAGAAGAACTGGTGTTGTCTTGTTCATATGAACAGGAGATTACACGAGACTAAGCAGTACATATAGTAAAGAATTGTTCATATGAACAGGAGATTACACCAGACTAAGCAGTACATACAATAAAGAATTGTTCATATGAACAGGAGATTACACCAGACTAAGCAGTACATATAGTAAAGAATTGTTCATATGAACAGGAGATTACACCAGACTAAGCAGGACATACAATAAAGAATTGTTCATATGAACAGGAGATTACACCAGACTAAGCAGGACATACAATAAAGAATTGTTCATTTGAACAGGAGATTACACCAGACTAAGCAGGACATACAATAAAGAATTGTTCATTTGAACAGGAGATTACACCAGACTAAGCAGGACATAATAATAAAGAATTGTTCATATGAACAGGAGATTACACCAGACTAAGCAGGACATACAATAAAGAAACTTCTGTCACGATTGTCCTCCTCCCTCCTAATTTCCATGACACCCCAGTTAAAATGTTAGTTTCCCATAAGCTACCTATTTGCCATCAGTGAATTAACATAACCAGGGCTAAAATGTTATAAATTGACTTTGCCTCGAGAACACCCCCGGGTACTTTGTAAAATATAACACATGATCCTTACAACTTAGATTAATCTGGTTCAAATATCTCTTCCTTTTAAAAAATAAATTAATATTTAATTTTGAAAGAACTTTGACTAGCAATTTTTTTTATCTCTTCAATGGTATAGCACAAACAATTCATTCGCAGGGCCTTGCATTTCGCCGCTGTTGATGAAACAGGATATTTACCCTGTAAACTGATAGATTTATACCCAGATTTATTAGCGAATCCATTTTGGAAGGCCTTTTATTCTAACCAAATACTACTATACATTAGGATTCTGGTACGAAATAAAACCTTTCAGAATGAGCTTTGAACCAAAAAATAGGTATAAGTACACCAGCGATAAGTGAGAATCATAACATCTGAATAAAATAATGGTCCGCCATAAAAAGATAAACATCTTTTTCCGTAAGCGAATTTATTTTACAATAATTGTTTATTGAAAATACTTAACTAGAATAAATAGGGAGTGAGTTTTTAACGTTTTCCATTTGTGTCTGACGATTTCTCTTGTTTGTACGTAGCCATGACAAATATCATAGAGACCTCCATTTTATCACGAATTGACACAGGATGCAGGAATACCTGATGACCGAAAATTCTCATGGGGGCCCCAGAAATTAAAGATTTTCAAAAAACCAAAGACAAAAAAATCCCGAAGCCCAGAATACCTGGAAGCTGAAATATTGCAGGCAGGTATAGCCCGTGGACTAAGTCACCAGAGTGGGGGATTTGGGGGGTCCCAAAAAAGCAAAGTAAAAAAAAATCTTGAATCCCAGAAGACCTAGGAAACATCAATTTTTCAGGCAGCTATCCCCTAACCTAAATTCATATAATTCCCTAATGTGGATCTTTCCGCAAACTCCAGAAGACCTGGAAATTTGAAACTTAGCACAATTATAGTATAGCCATGGGATGGAGCCTAACGAAGCCACAGTTTTATTTTGTCTGGTGGATTTTTTTTCAATACATAAAACTATTTAAATTAAAAATATAATTTTGTACTTATTACTAAGTTGAGTCCACCCGTTGCTGAAAGGCTAATATACCACCAACTTAGTTAAACTGGTTTATGTACAATAAGGTAACTTATAAGATACAAGTTGTAATTTACATATGTATGTAGAGTAGAGAGAGATTCTTAGTTTGTAACAACAAATTAAAATAATATATCTATAAATAATCAATGTATTGAGTAAATGTTGATAAAAACTAAAATTGCACATTGGTTACTGACCTAGTTTTAAATTTGAAAGCTTTTAAAATACAAGTTATTTATTTCTGAATATTTTAAAGGCATTCTATTTTATGTAGAAACTTAAGAAAAATGTTAAGTTAATTAGAAGGGACATAACTTATTGAAGAGATTGGTATGAGTACATTTTGAGGGTCTCATGACATATTTAGGATGGATGGAAAGATCTTGATAGTGACAGACACAATTGAAAATAGGCTAATAATAATTCTTATTCTACTCAAATGTTTGTGAGCGATTGGGTTCTTATTTCCCTAGTACTGCAACTGTGTTTTGTTCCAGACGGCAGTGCGTGAAGGAGGGGTGTAGGGAAGATGCAGATATGTGCGATTGTGTGCCTGTTACATACGAACTTCCGGTACGTTAAAATACCATTCATGAAATAACGAGCTTTCTTCCTGTAGACTTCATTTCTTCACTCATTTTCAATCACTTACATATTTGACTGAGAAAACCATCTGGTGAAACAATTGAATTAAACTCACCTGAACCATCTGGGGTTCGAGCCCTGACCTCACTTTCGCCGGGAAACCAAATAAGATAAGACTGTTGATTTACTTACGTGCCCACCTGGTGGAAGTAAGGAGTTTGTTGATTTACTTTCGTGCCCACCTGGTGGAAGTGAGAAGTCTGTTGATTTACTTACGTGCCCACCTGGTGGAAGTAAGGAGTTTGTTGATTTACTTTCGTCCCCACCTGATGGAAGTGAGGAGTTTGTTGATTTATTTACGTGCCCACCTGGTGGAAGTAAAAAGTTTGTTGATTTACTTTCGTGCCCACCTGGTGGAAGTGAGAAGTCTGTTGATTTACTTACGTGCCCAACAGGTGGAAGTAAGATAGGGCTGGTGATGGGGAGATCGTGGCTCAAACCCCGGTCAAGTATTGAGGGTGGTTTTCTTTAAAGGGTTTCTCACTCTCCCTCCACTCAAATGTTGGTACATGCTCTCTACAGTTCTATCTTCCTAATTTCTACTTCACTGTAACTATTGTATGGGAATAACACGAACAGGTACTAAGTTGTGCTGAAAACTAGTAGCCTTTTTAAATAGTTTTATATATTGGAAACAACGTTTAGACAACTCGTTCACCCTGAGCAGCTCACTGGGGATTGACTACATTTGTTCGACAAACCTAGAGTCCTTGTTTCATTTCCAATCATCATCATCAACTGTTTCCAGCCTGTGGCCTGGTCCATAGGTGGACTGGCTCTAAAAATATTGTTTGCCAAGAGACAAAGGGGGCTCACCCACAACTATAAGGCTTTCATTTAATTTATATTAGAAATAAATAAAATTTCCAAAAAATACATAAATGGAAAAAAGGCACAGTTAAAATATTTGCGAAATAAATATAAATTTTTTAGTAATTACAGTTTGAATTATATATTGTACACTCCGTCGAGATTGTAAGGTAGCAACTTATTCAATCAGCCAGCGTGGTATGCTATAGCTCCACACATGACTGCAGGATAGTTTGCCTAGCTACGCCCAAGGCCGGATTTAAAGAAAGCCTTAAGTCCTATCATTATTTCTTGCCTGTAGGTAAGGAGTGATGGGGTAGGGGTTAGGTCATTTTGAGATGTTCAAATAGTTTGATCAACTAAATTAATTTACTTTTTTGTTCCCTTCATTATAAAACAAATTATTCGTTATATACTTAGCTAATTAATTAAGTCTAGTCTCATTAATAAATTGGCCTTCTTTTTTTAAGCTGTTAAAGATTTAACCACGCCACGCATTATTTTGGCAGCAGTGCTACCCACATTTATAGGTTTATTTAGTAACATAAAGCCGGTTTCCCTCTTTTCAGAATCTTTATTTCTGTGAATAACTAATTAAGAATGTATTAATGATTAATTATTATATTACACATGTGTAGTGCAAATAATAAATTAAACCTAAAAGATTTATACTTTATTTTTAAGACGCTGAGTTAAAAAAAACTTATATAATTTAAGGGTCCTAATTCTGTTTTAAAATTGTTTATATTATTTCTGTGTGGACAAAAAAATATATTTTATAAAATCTTATCCGTTTGATAAATACTTTGATTGATAAAATTGTTAGGTGACCTGGTGGTCTAGGGGTAAGGTGTCAGACTTCTATGCTGGCGGCCGGGGTTCAATCCTCGGTCCCGGCAAAGATTTAAAACTGTAGGTCCTTCATTTCATCTCACAATCACCCTACCATTACACATTAGCGTAAGTGTGTATAACCCGAACTGGTAGTAAGACGCGCTGCTAATAATATTATATATAATATATTTACTGTTTTTAAAAACGTCTGTCTGTTGCTAAATATACATGGCACTTCATAACCGGTTGTGGTGCCTTTATTTATATTCGATAGGATCTAGTATACATACAGTAATGGTTTGAGTCTCCGTTAAAGATACGGCTTGTTTTATTTAGATCTGTAGCTTAGGATCTATGGAACCACTTAACAGATTGCGGTATAGTTTTTACTTCTGTACTGGACCAATATCTAGGCAGGTTTTAACATAATTTGTGTACAATAAGGTGTTTCAGTGTGAGTCCCGGTGAAGGGCCAGCAGATTGTTTGTATACATTGATGGGACCACGTGATTACTGTGGTGTAATTTTTATTATTCCGTAGAGTATTTATCCAGGCATTTTTCAGTGTTATAATTGTAATCGGGTGTTTTGGTGTAAGTCCCGGTAAAGTGTCAGCTGGATATGTGTATATATCTCTGGAACCACTTAACCATTTGGGATGTAGTTTTTTTTGTATGGTATTTATCCTTGCATGTTTTAGCATGTTATAATCAGATTTTGTGTTGTGAGTCTCGGTGAAGGACCAGCCGAATATTTGTGTATATCTCTGAAACAGCAAACCGATTCCGAAATAGTTTTCTACATTCTGTAGGATATTGACCAGGCAAATTGTAGCATGATATATTTAGGTTTTGGGTTCCGAGTCCCTGTTAAAGTTTCGTATAGATGTTGTGTATATGTTATCTAAGAATATTTATAACCACATAAGCGATTGCAGTGCAGTTTTTATTCAATTATGTAGTATTTATATCGAGGCAGGTTTTAACATTAGTTTAATCAAGTGTTTTGCTGTGACTCCCTGGAACTGCTTATAAGCCTATTGATAATGGATTTTGTGGGTCAGCTGAAAGGTTAAATTCCGTTCTTCCGTGGAGGGGATAATATAGTTCAGAGTTTACTACAGGATAATATTTATATATAATATAATGTTATCTATTTCACCCGCCTCTGCTACTCATCTGGGCTAAATGCCTTAAATAATTGTTGTGGGACAGTGATGAAGAAAATACAAGTTAAAGAAGATGTAACATAATATGCTTGGAGAGACGTTGGGAAACAATGCAGGAAAATGTCCCTCAATATTTTCGGCCAATATGAGAACCCTGTTTTATGCACCACTGAAAATGGACCATATGAAACATTTTTGTCCACGTGACTACCGATGCAGTAGAAAATAAATCATTTACTGCATTTCGTAGAATATTTAGTTTACTTTGTATTTCTCTTTACTATAAGATATCAAATATTTAATTTTGTGTGTATTTCCAGCAGATATCACACTTGTCTCTAATCTATTATTTCGGGGCTTTCATCTTTAAGTCCAATCAATAATGTTCTTACTACAATGAAATTATCAACAACTCTCAGACCCACCTTGGTGGCGAAGTTAAATAACGCGCTAGATTCGTGTTGAGCTATACTGACAAGGACGGGGAGATTGAGGTTCGAATCTCACTCGAGTGAACTGGGATGAGTTTTCCCTAAATGGTTTTCCACTTCTCCTCCACGCAAATGCGGGTTCATCTCCTCTAAATTCAACCATCCCAATTCCTAGCTCTTTAGAATAGTTAGTACTTAAGCGTATTGTTCGAACGGGTAGTAAGACGCGCTGCTAAAATTAAAACACTCTCAACAAGAATGTGTATGCAATTCCTTTAAACACTCTTTCCTTGTCCTATTTATTTAAGATGGACTATATGAAGGTTATCTGAGAAACAGTGAAGTTTTCTTGGCACTCAAACATATGAATAAATAGTTCGTACTGTGTGTGCTAGCTGGACGTGAAGGTCCAAGGTTAGCGTAAAATAGTTAAATGGCGCTTGTCTAAAAAGAGGGTTGGATTACTTTATCAAATAATGCACTAGAAAAATAGTGGAAGTTTCAAATGTAGTTAAATCTCATACATCTTATAAACATTTATGTCTTGCAGTAAGCCACCAGTTATTACTCCTTCCAAGTTAATTTCAAGAACATATAAATTATGTATTTTGTTTAGTCTGCACGACTACTTATATGTTAAAATAGCATTATCCTCAAATAATTATTGGTTACCTTATTATTACTATGATTTTTATTAGTTTTTTTTTTCTAAACCAAGAATCTTATAAGAGCACGAATTACAGATTTATTTAACGGTAAAATTGTGGGTCGTTTAGCACAATCGATAGATTTTTTTCTACACAAATGAGGATTTTAGGTTCGATTCCTACATCGTGGTACTTTTATCTTTAGTGAAATGTGTGTGTTTCCTTTTAAAGTGATGTGCTAATGGGATGTGGATGTTGTGTATTTTAAAGTTTTAAGATAGTATCAATGTTGTGCGCCGATTTTATCAGTAGGTTCCGAAAGTGCACGTTAAATAACTCAAATAAATGTTTTAAATAAAACCTTAGGACGCTACGTGTCTCTCTAAGTGAGATCGGTTATTACTTATTGAAGAAACTAAAAAAATTATGGTGTACTCATTTATATTAAATATATCTTTAACTTTATCTGGGAACCAAGAGAGTTAGTAAAAAAAAAATTTCAGCAATATATTTATGGCTTAATGATATGCATTGTTTGTCTAGTTTTCATTTTTTACGCATCTTTAATATATGCATTATTATGGATCAAGTGTGCACTTGGTGCAGGTTATTTATATTTCATAACCAGGCTAACCATCCTCTTCTCATTACGCGGTCCTATTCCATTGAAAGCTATCGGCACGCGGCATTCTTTATTATTATTATTATTATTATTATTATTATTAGTAGTAGTAGTAGTACCGTTCTTACTATCCTTTCGGTTTTTACTCACGCCAATATATAATTGTAGAGTGATTGTGAGAAGAAATGGAGGACCTACAGTTTAACGCGGGATCCGAACCATGGTGGAGGCCTGGCATTCCCCACATTCACAAGTTGTAAATAATACACTTCCTGTGAGAGTTATTATTATTATTAGCACCGCGTCTTACTACCCGTTCGGGTTATACGCAATTACGCTAATGTGTAATGGTAGGGTGATTGTGAGATGAAATGAAGGACCTACAGTTTAACGTGGAATCCGAACCACGGTGGAGGCCTGGCATTCCCCACATTCACAAGATGTCTTGTCAGAGGTGAAGGAAGGGTTTGGAAATCAGATAAATTTGTGCCGGGACCGAGGATTGAACCCCGGCCGCCAGCACAGAAGTCCGACACCTTACCTCTAGACCACCAGGTCACCTTGTGAGAGTTAAAGGAAGAGTTTGGAAATCAGATAAATCCGTGCCGGGCACAAGGAATTCATGAGTAAAAGTACTGAGAGCAATATAGAAATATTTCGAAAAGTATTATTTGCATTTAATAAAATAATTTTACTCTAAAAAACATAAGTTTTCACATATTTATAATTTTTCCCGAGTTTTTCCGACGTTTTAAAATCCCGTTTATGAGACTTTTTGCGTATAAAAAATGATAAAATATGTATATTATAGTATTTAAATATTAATAAATATATATGTATATATTTGAAACACTCCATGTAAAAGCTTTTCAAAAATACCCCGTACAATTGGGTAAAAATAATAATAATAAAACTTACTTTTAATTCATAACAAGTTTCGTTACTCATATTTTTTTTCTCAAAATTCTTACCAACCTATTTTATGCGGGCACGCTAGCACTTAGCTGTAAGCCAAGTATTGGCTTTATATGTCTAACCGTTCAAATGTTGAGAACTGTGTAGCACCAAAAAACAGACATGTAACGTGAGTTTTTTATAAATGTTCCATGCGTGATACGGAAACCAAAATGAGTTGTGAATTTGAGTTTAATTTACGTGTATTTATTATTTTTTATTCTATCATAATTTGTATTGTTATATTATTATAGTTTAAAAACAATTTCATACAAACAATGTTTAATTATTCTCTTGTCGGTTGTATTTATGTAGTTTATGAGTATTTTAAATTGAGTTCTAATAATTACATAACTAAAATTATTATTATTATTATTATTATTATTATTATTATTATTATTATTATTAGCACCGCGTCTTACTACCCATTCGGGTTATACGCACTTACGCTAATGTGTAATGGTAGGGTGATTGTGAGATGAAATGAAGGACCTACAGTTTAACGTGGAATCCGAACCACGGTGGAGGCCTGGCATTCCCCACATTCACAAG
>CABFVZ010004190.1:35898-46795 GCA_902151445.1 Timema monikensis
CTTGGTTTTACATATTTCTGTGTGGGGATTTATTTAGGGGTTCATATATATCTTATTCCGTAGTTTTATTTAATCAGATACATATTCGATACACTTTAATATGTGTAGGCCTACAGTCAGTTACAATAAAAATATTACAATTTTTTAAATGTCCATCTATAGTCCTCAATACTCCCACACCAGCGTGTGAAATCCACCCCCAACTCGAGACAGAGAAGCGACCACTATAACGGAATTTATGCATATAGGATGGTTGAGAATGAGCATTTTTAGGGCCATCAATTGATGAACTCCGTACCTTCTCGTCAGTAATAATAGCTCTCCTCCAATATTTTAATGGCCGTTATAAGTTTTCTTGTGTGAAATTCAGTCGAGCCTGCTTCTGCCATTCTGTTAAACTCTGTTTTGAAGCAGCAGCAAATCAATGGAGCCCTCCTTCTATTAACAGCTCCAAAATTGTGTCTTTTGACAAGTTAACCCCAACCCGCGCAGCAATATGTCTACTTGTTAAATATGTGCTCGCCTGATCTATAGCATCTAGCTTTGCCTGAAGCACCTCCAGCAGTACTACGTTTGAGGTTGTTTTCATTTTCCCATCTAGATTTCCAAAGCGATACAGCTTTTCGAAAACACGGTATTGTACGCGAAATTTCACTGTCCGTGTACCCTGGCTCCACTAAACCCAGAATATTTCCTTTATAGTCTTCACTTAAACGTCCATATTGTTCCATGGCTGAATTAACTGTCAACAATAAGTTTCAAACACTCCAAGGATTGATGTTTTGTTTTGTTCTCCTGCTTAGAAACAAATAACGCTTTGTCAAATAAGCCGTCTATTCTATGTTTACATCATGTGAAACTTTTCACTCCTATGATCCACTTATGGGAATGTAAAAAATAATAATTTAACACAGTAATTTAAGAAAGTAGATTATATAATAAAAATTAAAAATACAAATAATCAACATTAAAAAGCAAAATTATAGCCTAAACCTCTTCCTTGAATAGTAGCTAAGAACGATAAATAATTAGTAAGGACCTTATAGTAGAGTTACAGTTGCAATTAAAACTAAATAGCAGGCGTAAATTTAAACAACGTAATAAAAATATGTTTATTTAAAGACATTAACCAATATATTCACTTTGAACCTTTTTTTAATATGCCAATTTTCGAACTACACTGCCAAATTTTATCATTAATATAATAAAATAATATGTTTAAGTCATGTAAAAACGTGATTTGCAAGGAAAGAAGAATAAATATACAAAAACCGATTATGAGAGAATGGTGTCAGATATTAATCAGAATATAGTTAAATTTGATTGATAAACATTTCAAAATAATAAGGTGTTTCATGTGCATAATTTTTAACACAAGATTTGAACCTTGTCCTCCACGCCATGATTAACTGGAATACACAGCATGAGAAACCACTTAAGAAATACCACCTAATTAAACACAACCAGGATTCTAACCCTGTCTTCTTTGTCACAGGCAAAACGGACTAATTTAACTTGCCATTCAAGCGAGTTAATACGTTGTGTTACTTAGGTGGTCACATGTTCTAAAACGGTGCTCTTGCAATAGAATATACTGACAATGACGGGGAGATCTGGGTTATATCCTGGTCTGGTTCACTGAGAGGGTTTTTTCCTAAATGAGTTTCAACTCTCCCTCCACGTAAGTGTGGGCACAATTTCTGTAAATTCAGCCTTCCTCGGCATTAACACATTAGAGTAAATAGTATACAAACGTAAAACCCGAATGGGTGCGGTGCGTCACTAAAAATATATATTATATATATTTTATTTGGTTTTGGACCTAAATAGTGCGGAATTATATAAACTTACACATTAATATATTACTTCCGTGAAAAAAAGGAATAAGAATATTTAAATTTTTCTATGCCAGAGTAATGAGCCAGTAACTATTTTAATATGTTTAAACGCAGTATTAAAAGAATTATAACTTTTAAAATAATCAATTTATTGTGAAAAGCCCTACCTAGAAATTAAAGTAGACCTAAATCAATAAATCCTTTCATCTTTAATAACAGAGGTTGGATATGAGTGGAGTTAAGAATTTTCTAGTGAATTGTACCCACCTCCTTGGTATCAAACCTGCCCCTGAGCTTATGAGCATACTTTTTCCCACTACATTTTAATGTATGGGATCGGGAAAATGGATACTGAGGACTAAGATCTACTTATACAGACCAACCAAGGTGAGCCAACCTTTGGGCTTAATAAATACACTCTTCTATTTTACAAGATAACAAATAAATAAACGCAAACAATCGAATAATTGATAAAAAAATAATATTTCACGTGTTTAAATATCTAGCAATTCTAGTCCAGTTTGTCGATGATGAGTAAGTTAGGGCTAGAATCTCAGCCGAGCCTATTGAGGGTGTTTGTTCATAACTTGTTTCGAACATTTCCTCCATGTAAATATGAATATATCCACATTCAATTCGACCTCCTTTACCATAACTCACTCACGTATTATTATGCGTATAGCCCAGACGGGTAGTAAGACGTGGTTGTAAATTTTGTTTTATATATAAATATATTCTAACATATTTTCTTGGCTGTATTATCCCTTTCGCTATAGCACGGAAAATTGCAACATAATACATTGTCTACATTTCTTCTAATGTTTTTGAATAGAGTATATTTTAGTTTTCATTACCATCTCTGAAACTTCCGACAAACAGATGTGAAATGGATGTAATATTATTATTATTGGTTGACAATGAAAAGTTATAACACGTCGAAAACTAAAGAGCAATAACAACTGAATAATTGACATTTAATAATTAGTTTTTTACTAAGATACACCCACGTCCTAACTAAAAACATAGTTGGTTTTAAAAATACGATCATTCAAATAAAAATATTTCTGTCATCCTCAGAATATTGTGAACACCACACATTTCACTGCCAGACCTAACGAAACATCACCGGGAGATTAACTCCAACGCCATGCTTTCAACTTCCGCTAGATCTCGGTTTAAAACGACTCCACTACCACCGGGATCATTTATTACACCTTTCTGCAAACCGGCAAATTACGTCATCGCATGTCAGGCCACCATGGCACTTAGTTCTGTATGGAATTTCTGTTCGGCCTCTATCTTCTGTGGACTTCGAGATTGGATGATTGAAGATGGACATGCACACCATAAGACGTGCGCTGAAAACAAGCCCGTGGTTCCGTTCTGTACGGTCGGGTGTTTTCCCTGCTGATCAACTACTCGCAGAAATAGCTCTACCTGCCGCTCTAGTCATCAACACCGATCCACAAACCAAGCCTGGGATGCATTGGGTCGCCGTCTTTATCGACAAGAATGGCGTTGGAGAATACTTTGGCAGTTATGGTTTTCCAACACGTATAAGGTCACATCTGGCATTTATACGCAAAAACACTTTTCGCACGTCCCATAGCACGCTACAACTTCAAAGCATCGCCTCAGACGTTTGCGGCATTATTATGCGTATAGCCCAGACGGGTAGTAAGACGTGGTTGTAAATTTTGTTTTATATATAAATATATTCTAACATATTTTCTTGGCTGTATTATCCCTTTCGCTATAGCACGGAAAATTGCAACATAATACATTGTCTACATTTCTTCTAATGTTTTTGAATAGAGTATATTTTAGTTTTCATTACCATCTCTGAAACTTCCGACAAACAGATGTGAAATGGATGTAATATTATTATTATTGGTTGACAATGAAAAGTTATAACACGTCGAAAACTAAAGAGCAATAACAACTGAATAATTGACATTTAATAATTAGTTTTTTACTAAGATACACCCACGTCCTAACTAAAAACATAGTTGGTTTTAAAAATACGATCATTCAAATAAAAATATTTCTGTCATCCTCAGAATATTGTGAACACCACACATTTCACTGCCAGACCTAACGAAACATCACCGGGAGATTAACTCCAACGCCATGCTTTCAACTTCCGCTAGATCTCGGTTTAAAACGACTCCACTACCACCGGGATCATTTATTACACCTTTCTGCAAACCGGCAAATTACGTCATCGCATGTCAGGCCACCATGGCACTTAGTTCTGTATGGAATTTCTGTTCGGCCTCTATCTTCTGTGGACTTCGAGATTGGATGATTGAAGATGGACATGCACACCATAAGACGTGCGCTGAAAACAAGCCCGTGGTTCCGTTCTGTACGGTCGGGTGTTTTCCCTGCTGATCAACTACTCGCAGAAATAGCTCTACCTGCCGCTCTAGTCATCAACACCGATCCACAAACCAAGCCTGGGATGCATTGGGTCGCCGTCTTTATCGACAAGAATGGCGTTGGAGAATACTTTGGCAGTTATGGTTTTCCAACACGTATAAGGTCACATCTGGCATTTATACGCAAAAACACTTTTCGCACGTCCCATAGCACGCTACAACTTCAAAGCATCGCCTCAGACGTTTGCGGCCATTACTGTCTCATGTACCTTGTCTATCACGCACAGAACATTCCTATGAAAACTTTCCAAAGCCTATTCTCGCCCACCAATCATGCAGGCAACGACGCTAAGGTGGTGAGATATTGCAACACATTTTTTCAAGACTGTAGAGTCCTACTGCCCTTCAAGAAGTTGCGTCCAAGCTGCGTGCGCCTCTAAAAGGGAGCGTCCCGGTGGCGTGGCATCCATAACCTCTAAACATCATGGAAGGTCAAGACGTTCGCACCCGCAAAACAAAGCCTGTGAAGCCACTCACCATCAGCAGTATTTTCAACATATCGCTCCCACTGGAAGGAGTCAACGCCAAGCAAGTCAATGTCGGCATGAGCGTCAAGAACAACTTTACGCACTATGCCCAGGTAGAAAAATATGGAGGGAACGGTGCTGTGTTTAACCGTACAGAGTGGCAAGAACTGGACAGCTACACAAGTCTGTCATATCAAAGTTTTCAGCAACACGCAACCTCCTCAGAAAATTAGTCTGAATAATCATGAAATCTCTATGAGACGCATGTGCGTTGACCGTATGGTTGTCATCAGTGAGAAACAAGACGCCGGACTCAAACGGGTCTATCTAGCCCTTAGCTGGGCGCGTCTTTGTGAGGTGTGGGACCTTATCGACGTCGCAGTCGACCGACGGGACATGTGGTTGACACCCGTCGCACGCTATTGCAACAATTTTATCGACACACTCGTCGTGGATGTGTACGACACGCTAACAGAATCGGTGGATGTCGTCGACCTAGAACAGCCTACGGTGGAAATGCACATCAAAAACCTGGCTCCTATCAGTGATACCTACTATACACTTTAAGTCGTCGGTTTGGACTATTACATGCTGGATTGTGAACTAAAAACAATTTTACCAACGCATCTAAGAGACAATGTAGAAGAACGTATGAACGAATATATGAGGTCTTCCTATAAAAATGTATAATAAATATTATGTATGATTTCTTTAATGTTTATTAAATATATATATTTGTAATATCTGTGTTTTATTCACCTTACGATTCCAAACTTGTATTGTCTGCCCGCCAACCTGGCGCCAGGGTTGCGATGACGTAACCCGTTGCCCGTGTCAATGACCTCAATATATATTCTTGTCTCAACTCGTCTTGTTGGGCCGCCAAACTGTCGCCAGGGAAAAACCCATTGAGGAGTCACAGTCACGATCTATTCTTGTCCTGATTTGTCTTGTCAACCCGATAGACTGGCGCCAGGGTTGCGACATAACACGCAAAGATTACGTCATCGGTCAAACCCAAAGAGTTGCGACACATACCTCTAAGGATGGGAAAGTGAAAGGGCGTCTCAAGGCAGGGGAACCATTTATCACACTCTACCTCAAACGGTCGTCAGGAGAGGTTCGTGCTGTTTGTTCCGGTTAGTCCAGTAGAGTCTTGTGTTGGAGGAGCCAATGTTCACTCTACCGCCGACAGCCATAGCGTGAGGTTCGTGCCGAAACTTCACGGACCATTTGTATCCAAAATAAACTACAACACCCCCCAATGATTAAAAACTCCAACACCTCAATGTTTGCCAATAATTAACCAGCAATAATCAATTAACAACCATTAATAATTAATCAACAAGAACCAACATGTCCGAGGGTGGTAGGCGAGGTGGGTTGTAGGGTAGGACGTAATCAGCACTTGGGAAAAGAGTTCAGGAGGAGAAGGGGGAATAACGGTAAATCAAACTGATGTGGAAAGTAGGTCAATGAGCATCCCAATAATATCTCGAGTGGGCTGGGTCATCATACTAGCTACTGATTGTTACTCAGTTATCAGAGTTTTTCATTTGTGTTTTATAAAATGTTCCGTGTTGTTTTGTTATTTTTGAATAGTGTAAACCTAAACGATTATCACTGTAAGATTAGACTTATTTGGACCTGAGATTTCCTTTGAACAACTTTTTTCCTAAGTATTTGTTGTAAACAACTTCTAATTATTTCCTGTGTCGGCAAGAAATATTGACCTAAATATAACTCTACTAAAACAAAAGCTTTATCGGTGGTGCATCTGCCTCCACACTGTTTAAACAGCAATACACTTGACCGAGGCTCAAGCCCCATCACCAGCAAACCAGAGATAATAATCTTGACCATAAGTAGCTAGTGGGACCCTTTATCCCACTATTCTGATAGGATGAATTTGGTCACGTGACCACGCCCCTCACTCTCTGATTGGCTGTTGGTTTTCCCCTCCCCTCCTGGCCCTCTACCCCTCCTTCTGGCGCCCTTCCCCTCCTCCTGACCCACCTCCCAGACCCTGACCCCCTTTCCAGACATGTTGGTTCTTGTTTCAAACATGTTGGTACTTGTAATTTCATGTTTTATTTCTTTTTTATGCATACTCATTCCTTTTTATTTGTTTTCTTAGCTAACCTCATTGATTTTTTTTATTTGTACTCATTGGTTACTTATGTTTGGGTTGGATTGGGATAGGATGTAGGAGTTTTTTATTTTTTTGTGGGTGTGCAATACACGGTGTTGGGCGCTCCTCCTTCGGCATCGCTAGTGAGCATCTTCCCTGGCCAGCCGCTTAGCTAAGAGTGTTACCACCCAACAGCCGACAGCGTATCATGCCCATAAGGCTCATTTCGCTTTTCCTTCACTCCCCACCCTCCTTAAAACGCCACGGCACAGAATGAACTAAGTTACACTGACTTCTCCCTCTCGCAAGGCTCTGTTGGACTGCCTTTCACTTCACCCCTCCCTTCCCTCCACTTCGTCATACCCCACTCTTCGTGAGGTCGTCAGATGTCACAAATTTGTTATAAATTTTGAAAGAGAGTGGCAACGACCTTGTTGAACATTCATGAGCCCCCAAGGCCACTTGGTTTTCCTTGTGTCATCATCTCAATGTTGCAAACCCCCTATGTGGTAATAAGTTTTTTTCCCGGTGATGTCGCAACTAGTCATTGCAATGTCACAACCCCCTTTGTGGTAATGGGTTTTTTCACTTAGAGCATTAACACAGCTCAGATTATGAAAAATCAGGGGCCTATGAAGCTTCAGTCAAGGGCCGCTATCCCCCACCACAAAAGTCTACTAAAATTTGTTATTTGGTATCGTCCTTCAAAATGCGTGGATCTAGGTATTCGTCATGGATTAGAGGAGTAAGGTAGAAATGTTCCAGCATTTACATGGAGAAAGGGAGAGTAGAAAACCACCCCAGTTCACCCGAGCGAGAATCGAACCCATGACGTCCCCTTTCATAACTATATGAGCTTGACATTTAGATTGTGTATCCGACAAATTTTCCAACCCCGATACCACTTAAAGAACAACAAAATTTAATGTTCAATATTATATTTTGATGTAATAATATATAACTTTTACAAAAATTCTTAAGTAATACAATTATTAAGACCTTGACATTATTTTAAATATCTTTTAATGTCCGCAAATATATGTTGATGAAATAATATTAAACACATAAACTCATAAGTAATAACAGAGCTGAATACTGATTAATCATATCTTGCGACAGTTTGGTGGGTCGACAAGACAAGTCGGCACAAGAATAGATCGTGACATTGAATGATTTCGCAATAGGTTTTTCCTCATTACTGGTGCCAGTTTAGCGGGTCGACAAGACAGGAATAGATCGTGACCTTGAAACCGTGAATTAGGTCATTGACTCCGGCAACCATTCCCCTCGGCAATGGTTTTTTCCCAGTGATGTCACAACTAGTCATCGCAATGTCGCAACCCTCTATTTAGTAATGGGTTTATCCCCGTGATGTCGCAACTAGAGAGAATTGACACAGCTCTAATTATGAAAAGTCAGGGGCCTCAAAATCCTCAGTTAGGGGCCGCTATCCTCCACCACAAAAGTCTATTTAAATTAGTTGTTTGGTATCGTCCGTTGACATGCGTGGATGTAGGTATCCGTATGGACTGGAGGAGTAAGGTAGTAATGTTCCAGAGTTTACGTGCTTTCTGGCAAAATGTGCGGTAAGGATGATTAAGAAAATGTTCAGGGGGAAGAAATACCTACAGTTCACACGGCGGGGGATTCGATTTCTGCCCCCGTCACAATTATATGAGACTGACATTTAGATGGCATACACACCAGGATTCGAACTTCGATATCTTTAAACGATCGTACTTCCTGCATCCCCGCTATTTTAGAAGGGGTTTTGCTGGTTGACTAGATTTTTATAGACCAGGTAGAATGTGCACAAGCATTTGCTTCAAACGTTGATCACTCATCATCACCCGTCTAGTGACGCCTTAGACCATGCGACGATCGATGCAAGTCTAAAATGCATTGTGATGGTAGATTGCTACCCCAGGACCTAGACTTTTTTTTTACCAGTGATGGGGTTCAAATATGGCCGGAATAATTGATGGTTTCACTATCAACCTTCATGTAAATGTGGGCACTCTTAACTTTTAAATTATGTATAACTAACAAATTCACATGGAGTTGCTCGTGACCCACTGTAGTATTGTGTTAAAAAATAATCTAGTTAAAAATTTTAAAATTAGGCTTTGAGGTGCATTTCGACCCCCTCCCGTACACCTATGCGTTCCGTAATTTTGGCTGGGCATCACACACAAACAAACACACAGATAAACCCTTCCTTTTATTATTATAGATTCATGTTCCATTAATACAAATATGCGGATAGCCCAAACGGCCGGTCTAGCATGCAAGAGAGAAAACGAGATCAAAAATTTCAATATCGAGACTTATTCCCAATGCACCACAACGAGATTCTAACAGAATCCTAGAGATGAACATGATGGCTGAGCACTCTCTCACCGAACTACATTCCCATTTTCATAGGAACAACTAGAAATGCCCCTCTATCTAATTTAACGTATTAATACAAGATAAGTTATCTGCAACAACCTATTTTGATATAGTATTAATACCTATAAAATATCACCGATACTGTAGTATTATTTTATAAATGTTGGCTGAAAAAGTTTTGTATTTTCTAAAAATTTATTTGTATAAAAATTTGAATCTACAGATAAACAATTGTTTTTACACAGCGTTCTTTTACAACCAGTTTGGGCTTTACTACACTTATTCCCCCGTCAAGTTAATCTAGTCTGAGCCTGACCACTTGTAGCCCCGCGACCACCGATGTATAAAATATTATTGTTACTGAACTTATTTAACCATGAAAGGGTGAAATCATAAACAAAACCTTGCAAGTGCCGTTATGGGCTCAAACTATCTCCCTCAGTACACCCGGGTGAGATTAGAACCTCAATCGCCCCATCATCAGTAGTATATTGCCTAATCCAAGAGTAGAGCTCTAGACCATGCAGCCACCGAAGCAGTGATTACCACTTTGTCCTCTAGTGTAGACCAGTTTGCTAAGTATTACTCTTTTTAGCACTGCGTCATATTAACCGTTCGGGTTTTAATACGCTTTAGTACTATTTACGCTAACGGAATAGGAATTGGGAAGGTTGCACCCGCATTTGGGGGGGAAGGAGAGTGGAAATACCACCCCAGTACACCCGACCGAGATTAGAAACTTGATCTCCCCCGTACATGGTAGTCTAGCTCAACACGAATCTAGTGCGTAGCCAACTGCGTCACTAAGGTGAGTATCTATCACTTTGCACTCTTTTTAGAGTGTTAAACATCTTTACGAGGCTGGCTCTTCTCTATGTACACTTCAACCAAACCAAATATTACAACAGATTGAAAGAAGAAGCAGAACCGCGAGTCCAAACCAGATTAGGAATTGGGAAGGTTGAATCCACATTTGCGTGGAGGGGAGTAAATAAATGTTCCAACGTTTATGTGGAGGGAGAGTAGGAAACCATTTAGTGAGAACTAATAAGAGTACACCTCAGCAGATATTCAAATCCCCCGACACAGATTCGAACACCAATATCTTTTACCGGGTGCTTCATAGCCTGTAGCCGCCAAACCCGAGAAAACATTATGGTGTGGATTTGTTTAGATTACCATGAATATTTATTAAAACCTATAATGTCCATTTAAAATACACACACAGCCTCCCATCGTTCTACATATCTAATATTTAACAGAAGAAGGAATTAATGCTGCCGCATCTTGCTACCCGTCTGGAACACAACCTGTGGAGGATGAGTGAGGAAACCAAGCTCAGTATATACACACGACAAGGATTCTAACCACGACCCCGACCCCCCTCCCCCCGTCACCTATTATTTAGCTATCACGTGGTACCCGGTGATGCTCTTATTCCTTTATAGATTTGGTTGTATATTTATTAAGTATTTTTTGGACTGCACTCATTAACGAACACATAAGATAACAGTTTAGTTTTGAATAGCAAAAATGACATTACGCTATAATATTTATCATTATTAACACGTGTTTTTTAAAATTTCAACTGGATTAAACCAAGCTGGAAACTAATATCGAGCAGGCACT
>CABFVZ010004191.1:0-13963 GCA_902151445.1 Timema monikensis
GGATAATGTTTACAGACACCAAAATGGCGCAACCATAGATAATAGAGTTATAGAATGGCAACTCCCTGTAGTATGGCTAGAACAGGAACTTGAGCGCTAAGGTGGTTGAAAGATGAACTAATAGCTATCCAGGGGCATTTGTGTAAAACTGTAATTATAGGCACTTAAAATGTTAATAGGTGGCCGAAAATCTTCAAAGAATTATTACAACTTATGGTTTTAAAGCAACTTATAAAAAACTGGCAAATTCACAGGAATTGAGTTTTTAAATATAGGAAATTAGAGAAAGCATTGTATTTTGACAGTAGCGCTAATGTGTTTGCCAGAGAAGTTAACACTGTTTATCCTTGCCCCTATAGAGATCATAACCCATGGCTTGATGACGCGATAAGATAACAAATAAAATAAAAGAAGCGGGAAGAGTAGCGGAGAGTAAAGTAAACAGCAGACAACAGCTAACGCTTGATCAAAGAGCATGCGCTAGATATTTCATGTCCCAATACACCTTAAATTACGGTCTTTACAACCATTTCAAAAATTAATATTGAAACCTGGAAATTCCAGGACTTTTCAAGGCCCAGAGTAATTTAAGGACTTTTCCAGGCCTTTCAAGGACCGTACGAACCCTGTATTAAGTTCTTATTAAAAGTGCCATTTGTTTATTTCAAAGTATTGTGTAAGAACACTATGAAATGTTCGTCATGAAGGACAGAGGAGCTGATAGTTGGAGGTGGAGGAAACTAAGAAGTTGAGCAGGTTCTTCATGCATTTCTTTATTAGAATTTGAAGGTGTGCATCCCAAGCTCTGACCACGACATGAGGGAAGGACGATAGAAGTGGTAATGTTGAATTTATTGATGAGAGGGTGCCAGAGTGTCTCAAATTGTCATACCAGAAGTGATTTGAACGTATGACATGAAAATATACAAGATAGTGGAAATGCAATTATAAATCTTGTTTCACATTATTTCCAGAACAGTGAGGAGCCTTTCCTTCCAACAACGAATAAAGCTTGATGCAAGATTAAGTTAGAGAATGCTTGTGATGAGAAGTGATTCACCTATGGCTAGTTTATTCCCAACCAGACCCTCATTCCTCATTGGAGCAGGAAAGTGGATTCAACCAGCGAACCTGAAAGGATTAATGTTGATGGAAATGGAAGGAAAGTGAAAACATTTAATTTGGAAACAGACGAGATAATGATGCGGTAGTTCAGTTTCAGATTGAGACAGAAAAGCAGAAGTGGCTGGTATCTTGACAAGAATATTTCATTGCACAAAATTTGTTGAAACTCAGAATGTGGCTTTGCGAGGACATTCTGTGTGCCAAAGTTTACTAAGAAGCATTCATAAAACAAAAATCTATGGTCTCATATTTGACTCAACTCCTGATCAGGAACATTGTGAGCAGATGTCAGAAAATGATTTTGAGAGGAAAGCAGTCCATGTTAGAGTCCTTTCTTGGCATTGGCCAGATAAACAGAAAGAATTACCATTGTCTGACTTTGCAACTCATCACTAATTCACATTGACTATATTCAGAAGAGGCTGCAGGATCCTATCATGAACTTCCCCGATGCTAGTCTGGATTTAAAAGGCCTCAGAGATAATGTTTATGGTGAAAGAGAAGTGTTGGTAAGTGAGGCACTCGAAGGAGGACACTGTGGATTCACACATTCGCTGAAAAACTAGCACAGACCAGAAACGTGACGCTCTCTAAGCCAATCACAAGATTTCCGCTTAATCGGCGTGAGGTGTTCTGCTGAAGTTCATTTATTCTCTACTTTAAGAATCAAATAGCCGAAGCTATTATGTATCCATTTAGTGAGGGATCATTCCACACAGATATCATATTCTGAAGATTGAAAAATGACGCCTGGACACAAATTCGATTCACGTGTCCATGTGTAATTTTACAATCTTCAGAATTCTCAATTTTGCCCGCACTGCTCGAGATGTTAGGCACAAGAGAACCAACCAAATCTCAGAACCAACCATCTCAAATTAGTGCACATGCACATTGTTGATAATCAGCTGTTTTAAAGTGCAACAAGGCATCATGGGTCAACTTAAAGTGTGTGCATTAATGTGCAGATTATTTCTATTTTTCATCGAGCGTATGAATCAAGCTTTATTTAGTCTCCATCAAGAAAGAGATATTGAAGTTGAAATACGCCGAGAAACGAAAGAAACGAGGGGCTGATAAGAATAGCTCAAGAAACCCAAGGAAATGGAGAGTCATGAAGGGGACATTTGAGCGTTTTTATAGTGAAATGGACAAAGGGTTTGCTCGTTTGTAAGGCACTGACACCAAATTTGGGCTCCTTTTCAATATCGAGGGACCTTTAGGGTGCTGACAGAAACAACGTAAATAAGAAGTATACAACTGTGGGTGAATTGAACAGTCTGATGATGAGCAGCAGCCATATGAAGAAATTTTGGATTGCGGAATGTTTCTATCAAGACGGACACATGCAAATATTAAGAACTTAGCAGCTTTTTGAATTTATTGTTCAGTATGGTGATGAGAACGTCTTCCCAATCTTTGCATTGTTTTTAGATAATATTAACCATCGTCAGCTGTGAGAGAGCATTCAGCAAGATAAAACAATTGCTTTCGTATGTGAGAGCCTCCATGGGTCAAGGCAAATGTGTTATCTTGCTCTGCTAAGTGCAGAAAGAGAAGAAAGTGAAAAACTAGCTTTGATAACATCATTGATCATAGACCAGTTCGCATCAATTAAAGCAAAGATGCAGTTATAACTTTCTTGTGGTGCCATCATTTGTTAATTATAAGAATTAATGAGCGTGACTTGTATTTCTGAACTGTTATGATTGATGGTAAAGTTAGCTGAAAGAAAGATGTTTAAAAATGAGGTGGCCGAATGGCTAAATAATTTTATAATAAAGGAAATTGATAAAACTAAGGAAAAAGAAAAACTAAACTATTGAGAGTCAATTCAGGGTTGCCACTATTTTCTTATTAAAAAATTGCCTGTGTTTTCCAGAGGAAGTTTTCATTTTCCACAGACACCTAATATATATATAATTATAGAGGCATTTTTTATTGTTGCAAGGTAAATACATAGTTAAGAATTATTTGGAAAAGGGATGAGAAATTAATGACATACATTTTCTAGAAGGAAAAATTGATTATAGTTGCTGTAGGCCCTAAATGGAATGAAAGAAAAAAAAAGTGAAAATAACAAAAATACAGTTTTTAGTTTAAATGTGGTATCTATTTTATTTTAAAAGAATATATTACTTTATTTAAAAAACATTTTAACCAATCAAATAGTATATGTACTGTATAGACTAAGTAGCCCACACAAATCGTGAATAATTTACAATAATGGAATTAACATGTGATTTTCCTTGCTTATTCTGGTGCATTTCCTCTAATAAACTGCCATCCTCATATCTACCATATATATAAAAATAAACAAGATAGTCAACTGTCAATTTAGCGGGGTAATGGGAGGCTACTAGAACCTGGTAAATCTGCAAACCCATTGAAAACTACCAAATACAGTAAGTACACGACATAATCATACATACATTTATCATAATAACTCTTATTTAAGAATCAATCAGTAAAATACACTTACACAACTTTTTACCACAAACACAATTATTTAGGCCTAAGACACAAAATACCAATTTCAAACCAAATTGTTAAAGCTCGTATTTAAATATTTCAAGTTTTTGAAAAACATCACTCATCAGTAAACTAGCTCTCAACGATTTTTTTAACCGAAAAAATAGATATATATGGTGTAATTTGGAAGGTCAATTAGTCCATATATATTTTAATCAAACTCATTTGAGCCATTTTCAAAAAATATGGAATTCAAAAAAATCACTAATTTGAGGGCTCGGACACAAACAAAGAAATAACAGATACATAGCCTTACAGGAGATTTGTTGTGCCCCTCGACTCAGGTAGAACTTAAAATATCCACTGATAACAGCGCTTCCAGGTGAGAATTCTTTAAAACAACTCACTTGCAAAATGTTCCTCTTGAGAAAGACCAGCTGAGAGCTAAGAGCTGTCCTCTCTCCAAGTACAATAGTCCAGGTAGCGATAATCTCTTACCCCGCCTCACCCCCTATCATTGACCAAAACTTTTCAAATAATTGAGTGTGTTGGACCAACTATACAATGTCAGAGACACACAGTCTTGGAAATGAATTATTAAATATTTTGTGACCAGCTTCTGCGGTCACAGTTCTTTAGGATTCACTTTTTCATTAGACTGAACTGCAAATAACTGGGATATCAGTGTTCGGATCCTGATAAGGTGTAGTGATATATTGAGTGTTTTTTCCTAATGTGTTTATAATTCTCCTTCAACGCAAATACGACCACATTTCCCAAAAATTTTACCTTCCTCATTACTTATCTATTTGAGTAAATACACAGATAGCTGTAATAAGAAGTAAGACACTGTGCAGAAAATATATCAGTAATTTAAGTTAAATATTTAAGTTGTAAATGTTGATTTATTTTTTACATTTTACTGTCAAATTAATACAAACAAAATATACAAGTGATATGAAACTTTATTAACTAAAAAAAGAAAGTTAAATGCATGTAAAATACAATGAAAGAGTTTCCTAAGTATTGGTATTTGTAATACATTCTTATTTTAAACACTAGAATGATTATATTAAACATTATGTTTTATTAACACACGCTTCAGTGTCAGATTTAGCTAACGAACTAGTTTCATGTTGAGCTAGACTGCCGAGCACGGGGAGACCCAGGTTCGAATCTTGCTCTATTGAACTGGGGTAGTTTTCCTTAAATGGTTTTCCACTCTCTCTCCACGCAAATGCAGGTTTACGTCCTCTAAATCCAACCTTCTCAAATTCTAGCCCATTAGCGTAAATAGTACTTAAGTGTATAGACGCGGCATGACGTATCAGTATTATTATTTTATATTAATGTGCAATGAAAGTTAACAAATCGGTTCTAAATCAGTTTATAATAAAATCAAGTCTGAAAATGAAGCTTATCTCCCTAAACGTGCTTAGGATTACATAACAAAAAGCTCATAATGTTTTGTACAATTACACTTGTCCAACACCTTCTTATGTCTGTATGGAAAATTAAACATCTATTAATTTTAGTAAAGGGGAATAGAAATAAATATAAAAAAAATTTACACTGAAAACTCTTTCAGTATAAGATTATTTTACTATAATAGAACAATATTTTCATTAGAAATGGGCCACTCGAATCTTTTAATCCTCGAATCCACCAAATCCTGACAAGTATTCGAGATTCGAGGGTTTGGTGTTTTACTGGATTCGATGATCGAATCTTTCACCTTATAAACAAAGCATAATATTTTGGATTCAAAAATTACCTAGTTAGGCCTACTTGAAAAGCACAACTTAATACATAATATTTATTTTGTCAGACATGAATAAAATCTTCTTGAAAAAATAAAAATAATCGTTGGGTGCGGAAAATCTTACGTGCCTAGTACCCTACCCTACCCTACCCTCCCACCTGTATGGGAAACTTGGACTCGACCGTTTCGGCACATGCTCACTTCTAAAACTTTCACCTCGCGAACAATCTTGTAAATATATTAATGGACACATTAAAACTCTTCAAAAACAGAAAATCAAAACTAGAATGACAAATAAACTCGAAATAAATTAAACAAATTAAGGCCTTTTTATTTAAAAGAAATAAGAACATATTACGGATGATACAAAGTCAGCTGCCATTACACACGATATAAAGTCAGCCGCCATGACGTATATTATGTTTACTCACCCGAGTGATGATTAAAATAAAGATACTGTTAATTCTTACTACCCAACTGGTTTTAATCATCTACAAGTATGCAAAGAACCCCAATTTATTGCATACGATCCTTAAGCTAGACATTTTGTTGGGTTTCATGAAAAATAAATATTGTCAACAGTCAGACAGCGATAAAACTGTTTATGTATCCCTACTGGCCTATGTATATCGATTGTCTATTTAAAATTGTTTCAAGTAATCTGATCACTTATATCTGGGCAAAAATAGATAATTTATATATAAGAAAATAATAATAAAACATACTTGGGCATTATTGAGTTCACTATTTCCAATGTATGTTTAATTGTTAAGCATGTTGGTTTAGTCTTAATTAAAAATATCGATTTGTATTTTTATTTTTGCTATCTTAATATAATAAAATATCCTTTAATAATGATTAAAGTTGATCAAAGGATAACTAGGCCTAATCTGTATATTTCACAGGTTTTCTAGAAACTTAACTCATTCTAACAATACTTTTAAAAATAACCCACTTATAATAATATTTCAGCATTGTTGCCTTCAAACACAATGCCAAATATTATTATATTTGTGTTTAAAATGTGTGTGACTATTTCTACTATAGAAGACAGAAGAAAGGAAGAAGATGTCACCTTTGTCCATTGGATTCTTCCCACATCTTTCCTCTTTCCCTAGGTGGGCTTTCTTCATCAAATTTATTCTTAGTAGTTTATTTTTATTATAAAATAAAAGAAAGGTGTGAGATGTTTCGTGGTATACCTTGAGAGCATCCATAGCCTTGATCTTCATAGACTGAGCAAGAGCCAACCTTTCCCTTTCATCCATGTGTATTACTGGCATTCGTTTTGGAGGCCGCACAGCTGCGGAGAAACAAACAAACAAGTGTGAGAACCTTGCCATAACAAGACTTGTGTAGCCGTAAGATCACTTCACATTTTAGATCATCTTATAAGAACATTAATAAATTACAGTTCTTACAGAGAAGTTGAAGTTAGCATAGATTTCTTCACAAAAACTAGACTAACTATGACAGACAAGGAAAATAGCAGTAAAATTAGTTTCATCTACAAAGGTCCTTATCATATCCTGACAGGTATTCAGGATTCAAGGATGGTCGAATATTTCACCTTATAAGCAAAGCATAATATTTTGAATTAAAGAATTACTTAGTTAGGCTTACTCGAAAAGCACATCTTAATCCGTAATCTTTATTCTGTCGGACAAAAGAAATAAGTTTGAATAAAATCTTTATTTAAAAAAAATTGTTAGGTGTGGAAAATCTAACGTGTCTAATACCCTACCTATCCTTACACCTGTGTGGAAAACTTTGACTCGAACATTTCGGCACATGCTCACTTCAAAAACTTTAACCTCACAAACAATCTTGTAAATATATTAATGGACACATTAAAACTCTTCAAAAACTGAAAATCAAAACTAGAATTACAAATAAATTAGAACTAAATAATTTTTTTTAAACAAAACTAAGAACACACTACACATGATACAAAGTCAGCCGCCATGACATATATTATGTTTACTAGCAAAAGTGATCTATACTTATAAAATAACATGTCCTGACTGACTGACTACTGACTGACTGACTGACTGACTGACTCATCATCGCCGAGCGCAAACTATCAAGGCTACAAGCATGAAATTCGGACTGTATATTCATTTTGTTATGTAGGCACCCACTAAGAAAGGATTTTAGAAAATTCCACCCCAAAGGGATCGAAAAAGGGGATGATAATATGTATGAAAGTCCATCATTTTGAAAGTTACATAAACAAAATGTTGTATTTCGGTTATTGACGTAAAACAAATAAATACGTGTTTCAGGAATTTTGGAAATTTTATTTAATAAGGGATGAAAAGGGGGGTGAAAGTTTGTATCGGACTTGCATTATTTTTGATCTGAGGTCAAGTTATGGTCATCAACGTAACGTAATATTTTAAATTAATCTGTAAATACATATGTATATTTTTGTATTTGTATATAATCAACTTCCAAGCGAGCAAAGCCGCGGGCAACAGCTATCTAGTAATTATATAAAGATATTGTTAATTCTTACTACCCAACTGGTTTTAATTATCTACAACTATGCAAAGAACCCCAATTTATTGCACATTACAATCTTTAAGTTAGAATTTTTGTTGGGTTTCATTAAAAATAATAAATACTGTCAAAAGTCAAACAGCGATAAAACTGTTTATTTATCCCTAACGCCCTACGTATTGTATATCGATTGTTGGTTTAAAATCGATTCAGGTAATTTGATCACTTAGTAAGTGCTATCGAGTTTTAAGAATCAAATAACAACTTGCTAATTCATAATTTTGTTTTTAAATTGATTTTAACTAAGTTTTTTTTAAATATGTTATTGAAGTAATTTTAAAAATATTTAAACTAGTCCTGCCTAATAAAATGGGAATAAACATATTGGAGTAAAAAATACTATGTTTGTTTTTTAAATAAAATGTCTCAGAAATCGATAAATCACAAGAATCTAATATATTTTTTGTCTACCACGCGAAGATAGATAATGGATATATAAGAAGATAATAATAAAACCTACTTTGGCATTATTGAGTTCACTATCACCAACGTATGTTTAATTGTTAAGCATGTTGTTTTAGTTTTTATTGAAAATATCCGTTTGTATATTTATTTTTGCCATTTTATTAAAATAAATTATAATCCTTCAAGGATGATTAAAGTTGATTAAAACATAACCAGGCCTAATCTGTTTATTTCACATGTTTTTTAGAAACTTGACTCATTTTTAACAACACTAACTAAAAGACACTCAAATTTTGATTTATTTGATTTCAAAACAATAATATGAGTCTAGATTGTTTAATTCTGCTGGACTTTAACCTGTATTTTGAGAGGGATGGTTGAGGTATGATTGAAATTGAAAGCATGATTGAAATAAATCTTAATTTACAGCTTAGACCTATATTGTGTAATGTAATTCGGATTTGAGAAATAGTGGATTCGACCCATCTCTAAATTGAAGTTAATCAAATTTCCCTAACTAGCGATAATAAACCCTGGAAAAAAACTAACCATAGTTTATCCTTACATACAAGGCAAATAAAGATTACCCTCATACACTATCCTGAGTGAATAACAGGAGTTACTGGGTAACTGGCGGTCTAGGGGTTAGGTGTTGGACTTTTGTTATGGGAGTCCAGGGTTCAATTCTTGGTCCTGGCACAGATTTATATGATTACCAAAGCCCTCCTTCAACTTTGACAAGACTTGTATTAATCACAACTTGTGAATGTGGGGAATGCCAGGCCTCCACTGTGGTTCGGATCCCACGTTAAACTGTAGGTCCTCCATTTCACCTTACAATCACCCTACCATTACACATTAGCGTAAGTGTGTACAGCCAGAATGGGTAGTAAGACGCAGAGATAATAATAATAATGATAATGAAGAGTGAGTTTTAATGTGTTTATTAAAATATTTACAAGATTGTTCGTGAGGTGAGAGTTTTAGAAGTGAGCATGTGCAGAAACGGTAGAGTCCAAGTTTCCCATACAGTTGGGTATTAGGCACTTAGGATTTTCCACACCTAACTTTTTTTTTAATAATGATTTTATTCATGATAATCTCTTTTGTCTGACAAAATAATGATTGCGGATTAAGTTCTACTTTTCAAGTAGGCCTAACTAACTGTCGGCTAGTGACAACATACATTTACATAACAACTCCGTGCTTCTCACTGTCGGCTAGTGACAACATACATTTACATAACAACTCCGTGCCTTTCATTTATTTGGTTTAGAGGATTTTTGTGAGGAGGATATTTGATTATAACGATTGGGTTCATGTCTCAGCACAATTAGTTATGAAACAATGCCCTGTTTGTTTTTATCAATCGGATAGGGAGGGTCTGAGGTCATTGTTATTTGCACTTAGTTTGTAATTTAAAAGAGTTATTACTTTTACTATAAAATAAACATGATTAGAGTTTTGTTTTTCTGCCTCTATCATATTGGCTCATAGAGCATTCCCATCTAATAATATTATCTGTATCTAGTGAGTGCTAAATAATACCTGGGGGGTTTAAGAAACATTCAAAGTTCACAGGCTCGGCGTTTACTCGGGTCATGCTGCCTAGAATATATACTTATAAAAAATGAAGTTAATAATTTATTGTCTTCAGAGTAGGCTGTGACAGTCAGGTCAACACCAACACAAGGCCTCGGCGCTAGTGACCAAGATTACAGTGACGTCCCTCATAGCCGGCCGTTATCTCAAACTCAAAGTTCCAATAGCTTTTCCGCTAGTTCAAGTAAAGGCATGCTCGCGAAAACAGTGTTACATTAACGTAAATATTAGAATATAAGTGTATTTAAGTGTTTTAGTATAGTTGTACAATGTAAATACTTAACTATCACTATGGTGTTTAAATGTTGTGTCCCCAACTGCACACCTAAAGTACCGCTATTTTCATTTCCTAAAAATGTTGATCTTCGTGAAAAGTGGGTTCATGTTATCAGAAGAAAAGATTTCACTCCAACAGAATATACCAAGGTATGAATATATCAAGACTTCATTGTTATTGACGTTAGTAAGCTATCATAAAATTAATATTTTGCGTTACTCATGTTTTATCCCAAAATGTTGGTTGATTGCTTAGAGTTATTTTATGAGGCTAGAGGAATTCAGTTAGGATCTTGATTGTGTTGATGAACACATTTAATTTATGTAGATGGTCTTTTTCTGACTTATTCTCAGGAAATAGATCTAGAACTAGATGTGTAGGCTATTATTAGTTAGGTGTGTTATTCTAATTGATGATTTGTGTGTTTATAAAGTACAATTTAAATATATTCATTGTAATTAACTTAAATAAAAATTAAGGTGCCCTCTTAGCACCAAACAACTAGATCAATACATTCTCAAACACATTGTTATGATTGTTGGGTACTTATTTATACACAAATATAAGATTAAGTTTAAAACAAGTTGTATCTATTCAATATAATGACCCGGTTTAGTAGTGCATTAGCTTGCTTCTGATGGGGAGGTCAGGGTTCGATACCAGAGGAATAAATTGGAGATGGATTAATTGTTTAATGAATTACCATTCTCCATTCAATAAAACGCCGGTGCATTTCCTTAAATCTCTTCCTTTACATTATTTATGCTTGGATTTGTTAATTAGGCCAAGATTCAGCAAAACCATAAAACCAAACATGTAGCACTTTTTAAAATAAAATTGCCATAGATCTTCCCTTTCAATCATAGGTGGTAGATTAACTTAGCTGTGGCCAAGAGATCTAATTAAAACACTCGCATTGCACCCACATCATGTGGACGGGGAGGTCAGGGTTCAAATCTCATCTGAGATTACTGCTATGATTTTATTCTAAATTATTTTCTAGGCCCAAACTTATCCACATACAAGTGTTAATGCGTTTCCTCAAAGCATAGCGCTATCATGCCTGTCTGGTTATATTATTCCTTTAATAGTTTTACTGTTGAATCAGCACTTTTCGCTCCTGCATCAATCCAACACAAACAATAGCATGATTTTAAAAATTATAATAACCATTCAATACATCAAAACTTTTTTCCTTTATTCAATTTATTAGCCTGCTTGTGCCCTTTAAACTTTTGAACTAATTTAATAATGTCAAACAAATTGCTCCCACACTTAAAAACCTCACAAATATATCAATTCATATTTCACAATCAAGGAATGTACAGTAATTGTTTGAAAGCTAGGTAGAGCTAGATTATTTTACACTTTTCTAATTTCCTATTTCACTGACACTTAATAGATTAACAAAGCATAAAGGGGAATATATTGTTAAAAATCCACCTAACTTTTTTATTCAGGTTTAATTTAAAAAAAAAGGTAGTAAAATATTTTTTCCAAAAAGATCGTTTAGGGTATGTGATAATTTAGGTTAAATTTGGCTCAAATACATTCGACTGGGCTCGAACCACAAACGCTACATCTTCAGCATCCGAGTGAAATGTCAGTATAATGTAGCACCACTAAAATATTTTTTAACACATGCACTTTTATAACACATTATTTTGGTTATTGTTGACATTATTGACATCTACATTTAGGAAACATTAAAATGTGTTTGAATTTGACAGGTATTTTGGCTCCAATTAAAAATTTTTTACTTTTAGAAATAATAGTACTAAAGTATTATTACCGTATTTGCTGTGTTCCCTGTACATGCTGTATTTTAAATAAAAAAGGACATAAATGTAACTTTCAAATGCCCTTTATAGCACATGAAAGGTTTTAAGAAAATTTAAACTATGTTAATATGATGTGTTTAGAATTAAATTGTGGCAGATTGACAATAGAAACAGCTGTATTATTCTTATAGAGTTGATGTTTTATTTAAGATGATTATAGATACAATTTTTACTGTAGATTGATAATCATTCAAATATGTTTCTAGTTTAACTACATATTTAATTTATAAAGCGCACAGAGAAAATCCAATGTTTATATGGAACATGTGTAATATAACCTAGTTCCATGTAAATATATAGGTGATGAAATAAATATTAAAATGATTGAAAATACCCAATGCTATCCTATAAATATGCTCCAAGTTCCCCCTTCTAGCGTGTAGGGCCTACTGATGTCAGCTCAACTCTCTTGCCGGGTTGGTGTGACGTCACAACTCAGCGCTGAGGCCTTGTGTAGTCTAGGTGTGTTGGTGCAGTGGGAAAGTCTACTGTCTAAGTGCTGCCAAGACTTAATTACTTCTGTTGTATTACCTTTAGGTGAAGGTTCCCGGCTGCTAGACGATGAAGAGTAGCTTGACTCTGAAGAGTCACTACTAGAACCACTTGTTTCAGAGGCTGATGATGATCGAGAAGACATGGAGTGAGAGTGCATTTTTGCCTTTATAGATGCTGCACCAGCAACCGTTATCTTGGGGCGATCCACAATTGCTTTTGCACTGAAAAAATAAATATTAGCTCAGTCATAACTTGGCCTACACATAAATTACATTTTGACATAAAAAATATTATTTTCCTGCGGGAATCAACGAGAATGGCCTTAATCCACCTCGATGCAGTAGATAGCAGATTTAAAATCGTTGTACAAGGTGTAATTTTATATGACTTAAAAAGCTGAATTTCAGGCACATATGAGCACAAACGAAGCACTAACCAAGAGCATGGTAATCAAAAATATAAAAGGCCAGCTTGAAATCAAGTTGGCTTGCCTCATGAAAAATGTTATAATTAGAGATGGGTCGAATCCATTATTCCTCGAATCCGAATCTACATTTTATTTCCAAATCTTGAATCTGAATCCTAGCAAATCGTTTTAAATTTAAATGATTTACAAAAAGACCTACATTACACAATATAGGCCTAAACTGTGAATTAAGATTTATTTCAATCATGTTTTCAATTTTAATCAACCCCAACCACCCCTCGCAAAATAAAGGTTAAAATTTAGCCAAATTAAACCATCTAGACTCTTATTAATGTTTAAAAATCTATCAATCAAATAGTTATTTTTAAAACTGTTGATAGAATAAGTTAAGTTTCTAAAAACACATGCGAAATAAACAAACACATTAGGCCTAATTCATTTTATATCTACTGCAGGCCTCATATCATATTTTGGGTGTCAAAAAGTAGGAAAAGTAGGAGACATTATGATAAAAAAAAGAAAGTAGAATGTCGAATTTTCTAAAAAAGTAGGACATGTTAAAAACACTATATTCACCTCATGGTGCCAAAATAAAATAACTAAAAACAACATTTTAACTAAGAACAATGTTTTTATGTTATTGGGCTTGTAGCAAAAATAAGAAAAAGTATTTTATAAAAGACTAGCCCCCTTCCCCGTAAAAAAATATTGTAAAGAATCCTGTAAAACAAAGCTTTAAATCATCCATCATGTCAATATAAAAACAAGACTTTTTTTACTTTTTTTTTTTGAAAATACAGTCCTACCATCATTGTATAGCCCCCTCCCTCTTTTTATCATCTCACTCCTCTATAATTTTGTTTGCTCTAGACGCGAAAGGAATTGTGTATACACCATCAAACAAATTGTTAAAAACAAATTAATTTTTCAGCTTCCTCCACTTTCAATTACTTCCCTCGTTTCCCCAAAATTTTATTTTAATCTTTTTTTTTTTT
>CABFVZ010004191.1:13979-29286 GCA_902151445.1 Timema monikensis
ACCCCTACCCCCTTCACCAACCCCACTTTCCCTTCAACAACTTTTTTTTTTCCCAACGACTATATAATTTACTATCAACATTTTTATGAGGAATAAATTAAATTTTCAAAATAAAATATAGCTTATGTTACTCGCTGATAAGGTAACTTTATATTGGTGAAAGAAATTTTAAAATCGGTCCAGAAGTTTTTGAGTTTATCCATTACAAACCAAAAACCAAATCTTTCCTCTTTATAATATTAGTATAGAAAGGAGAAATGCTCAACCATCATCAACCCATTGCAATCCTCTTTCCCCCCCCTCTATTTTCTCATTTCTTCTGCCACTGATGAGAACTTCTTCTCAAACTTCTGATTCTTGCTTTTCTAACAGGTTCTCTCTTTAGTTTCCTGCCATTTCTTTTCCAAAACTTTCCTATATGCTTTATACTCTTCACTTTGGTTTTTTTATTTCCTCTTTATCTTCTTGCTCTTGTTTCTTCCATTCAGCCTCAATTCTCTTCTCTTCTTTGAGTTTAATCATAGTTGTAATGTTTAAGAGCATGCCTTTGATAGCTCTGAGGGACATGTCCTGTTTGATGTTTGTGGGAATCCTCGCTCAACATCAGGATTTCATTAGGGTAACATAAGGATAGATTAAGGTGCGGCTGAAGGGAGCCCAAGTATTTTTACAGTTTTTATAGCATTACATTTTTTGGCAAAAATAAATCAAATATTTCTCCAGTAGCAACCTAGAGTGTAGTTCTCTGCAGTTGCTAATATCAACAGATCTTTAATATCTGTTGAGGGTGTCCTGGAATTTTGTCAAAACTTTTTAAATAAGGAGAATTTTTTTTGACAAAATTCCAAAACACCCTCAACAGATATTAAAGATCTGTTGATATTAGCAACTGCAGAAAACTAAACTCTATGTTGCTACTGGAGAAATATTTGATTTATTTTGGCCAACAAAATATAATGATATAAAAACTGTAAAAATACTCGCACTCTCTTTTGCCGCACCTTAACAAGCCTTTTAATTTAGCCTATTATAGTTGGAAATAGTTTGTTATAACACTACCTCCAAAAACAATTTTATAACCATTGAATTTCAAAGATACTGTACAAGCGTTGGGCATACATCAAATTTATTAAAACAGCATGACACATTATGATACAATATTTTGGTTTTGCTAACTTAACAGCAAAAAGGAAGATCCACACTTAAATCTCTACAAACCAAACAATTTCTTTCTTCTGGAGGTCAAAAAATAGGAAAATAGAAGTTTTTCCTCAAAAGTAGGAATAGTAGGAAAAGTAGATAAAAAATGAGCCCTGTTATTGTCTATCTTCGTGTAGAAAACAAGAATAGATTTGATTCTTGCAATATATCAATTTCTAAGAATACATTCTATTTAAAACACGAACATATTTTCGACTCTAGCAATAGGTTCATTCCCATTTTGTCAGGCACTCTGGCGAATAAACATAAGTCATGGCGGCTGATTTTATATGTGTAATGTTTGTGTAATGTGTTCTTATTACTCTTAAAAAAAAAGGTGTAGTTTGTTTGATTCATTTCGAGTTTATTTGTAACTCTAGTTTTGACTTTCAGTTTTTGAAGAGCTTTAATGTGTTCATTAAAATATTTAAAGATTGTTCGTGAGGTGAAAGTTTTATAAGTGAGGAAGTGCAGAAATGGTCGAGTCCAAGTTTCCCATAGTGGTTGGGAGGGGAGGGTATTAGGCACGTTAGATTTCCTGGGAAAGATTTTTTATATAATGTAGTGTAATGTATGTAATCTAGTGAAACTATCAGAATTGTGTAATTTTAACAAAGCATTTTTGGTATGAATATAAAAACTTCTAAAAATTGACGAAACTAGTTCTTAAATAAAAAACGCATGGTGTGAATTTTAATAAATACTTACACAGTAATACAAATTTGTGTTTAACTTTCTTTGTAGTTTTTATATTTTTAGTTTGCGTTAGTCTTTTGTTTATCTTTCTTTTCTTTTGCGTTTTTTATATTTAATAACAATTTACGTTAACGTGTGACTTGTGATTACCATTCTTTCTTTGTTTTTATATCTAATATATTTTCATTTCATTTCACTTTGTTTTGTTTTTTATTTTAGTTAGTAGTAGTTTTTATCTGTTTGGATTAACGTCTTAACATCCATGTAATTTAGCTAACACATTAATTGCAAAGAAAAACAGACAATCAATTAGTCTGGCTGTTAAAATGGATGTAATACAGTGCGGTGTAGATATTGCTGCAGCTTTGGGCCTACCTGTAACTACTATTCACACTATAAGGAAAAATGCCATAAAAATTAAATGTAGTATGGAAAACCTTTTGGGGCTCAGTGTGACAAAGGTTAGGCAAACACGAAACAAATGCATTGAAAGAATGGAGAAAATGGTATCATTGTAGATTGAATTTCAAAACCAACGTAGTGCCCCAGTTTCTTTAGCCATTCTTCAAAGTAAAGTTAAATCTTTATACCATGAAATATTAAAGCCTAAGGATGGCGAAGGCTCTAATGAAGAACCTTTCAGTGCCAGACAAGGGCGGTTTGGTGGTTTTAAGCACCGGTACAATTTTCATAATATTAAAGTCACTGGTGAAGCTGCAAGTTTTAACAACAATTTGGCAGAAGTCTTTATTGACAAACTTCAAAGCATCATTGAAGACGGCGGATAGACACCAAAACAAGTTTTTAATGTTGACGAGACTGGACCGTTTTGGAAATGTATGCTTACCAGAACTTACATTTCACAGGAAGAAAAGACAGCACCAGGTTTTAAAGCTGCGAAAGATTGTGTCACACTGTTGCTAGGAGGGAATGCCAGATCAGAGAATCCACGGGCTTTGAAAGGAAAGCTGAAGGAGCACCTTCTCGTTATTTACAAAGCCAATAACTGGTGCCACGTCCTGTGAGTGGTTGAAACACTTCGCAATACCCGCGAGAAAGAGGTACTGTGCTAAGGATAGTTTAGATTTCAGAATTCTCCTCCTCAGAGATATTCCTCCCTCTAAATAATATGGCTCTAATCCAACCAATGAACCAAGGTGTGATCGCTACATTCAAACAGTACTACTTGCGACGTACGTTTGAGCAACTTGTCGCAGTTACAGATGGTGAAAACAAGATCAGCATCAAGAAGTTGTACTGGCGGAACTACAACCCCTTTAACACCATCAACAACATATCCATGGCTTGGCAAGAGGTTTCCCATACATGTCTCAACGCGGTGTGGCAAAATCTATAGCCTGATTGCATCACAGCTTTTAAAGGATTTGAAGAGAATGTGTCAAGTACAAACACAAACCTCCTCAACATTGATTGTGAAGCAGGCTTCCAGAATCTGGAAATGGAGGACATGTTACATGTTACAAAGAAAAGAAACCTGCCACTAAGCAACCAACTATCCGCGCTTTCTTTCAACCAGTGGCCGCCATGGTGACACAGGAGGGGAAGAAGGTCATGAGTGGTGAGCCAGTCCCATTCATGTCCCGAAATTAAATGTTTCCTGGATATGATACATGTATTTGTAAGTATTTTGGGGGAATTTGGAACCTAACTCCCTAAATAAAAGTAAAGGCCACTTTCATCATTATTTTGCACTAAAGATATGTTTTAATGCCTTAAATCTATTTAAGGATATATAGTAGAAATGGGCCACTCGAATCTTCGAATCCTCGAATCCACCGAATCCTTACAAGTATTCGAGATTTGGTGTTTTACTGGATTCGATGATCGAATCTTTCACCTCATAAACAAAGTATAATATGTTGAATTCAAAAATTACTTAGTTAGGCCTACTTGAAAAGGACAACTTAATCCGTAATATTTATTTTGTCGGACAAAAGAGATAAATATGAATACAATCTTCTTTAAAAAAATAAAAAGTGCCTAGTACCCTACCCTCCCACCTGTATGGTAAACTTGGACTCGACCCTTCGGCACATGCTCACTTCTAAAACTCTCACCTCAGGAACAATCTTGTAAATATTTTAATAAACACATTAAAACTCTTCAAAAACTGAAAATCAAAACTTGAATTACAAATAAATTCTAAATAAAACAAATTATGGCCTTTTTTTTAACAGAAATAAGAACACATTACACACGATACAAAGTCAGCCGCCATGACGTATATTATATTTACTAAACAAAGTGATATTTATATAAAGAAATTGTTAATTCTTACTACCCAACTGGTTTTAACTATCTACAACTTTGTAAAGAACCCCAATTTATTGCATACAATCCTTAAGTTAGACATTTTGTTGGGTTTCATGAAAAATAAATACTGTCTACAGTTAGACAGCGATAAAACTGTTTATGTATCCCAACCGGCCTACGTATATTGATTGTTTGTGTAAAATCGATTCAGGTAATCTGATCACTTAGTAAGCGCTCTTTGAGTTTTAAAAATCAAATAACGACTTTCTAATCCATTATTTGTTAATAATTGGATTTTAACTAAGAGCTTATTATGTTTTTAAATATGTTATTGAGGTAATTGTTGAAATATTCAAACGTGGTCCTGCCTTATAAAGTGGGAATGAAAATATTGTAGTCGAAAATATGTTCGTGTTTTAAATAGAATGTATTCTCAGAAATCAATAATGGATATATACGAACATATTTCCAATGTATGTTTAATTGTTAGCATGTTGTTTTAGTCTTTATTAAAAATATTCGTTTGTATTTTTATTTTTGCTATTTTAATACAATAAAATATCCTTTAATGATGATTAAAGTTGATCAAAGGATAACTAGGCCTAATTTCTTTATTTCACATGGTGTTTATAAACTTAACTCATTCTAACAACACTTTTAAAAATAACTAAAAGACATTCAAATTTTGATTTGATTTTTAAACAATAATATGATTCTAGATTGTTTAATTTGGCTGGATTTTAACCTGTATTTTGTGAGGGGGGGTAGGGGTTGATTAAAATTGAAAACATGATTGAAATAAACCTTAAGTCACAGTTTAGGCCTATATTGTGTAATGTAGGTCTATTTGTAAATCAATAAAATTTATAACGATTTGAAGGATTCCAATTCAAGATTCGAAAATAAAATGTCTATTCAGATTCGACCCATCTCTAGTACTACATAATGTGCTTCATTTTAGTGTATGGAGCCTAGAGACCACGTGACGGACTTGTAATTGTATTTCCTCAGTTTACTTTACATCCATCACAGATTCCATCCTGTGGCCAGGGCATTTTTTTACTCAAGCCATATTTTATTTTTGTGGCCGGTTTACAAAGACTGTCATAGCTTCATATGACATAACCTAACTTAAGACTAGGACAGACACAACATCAAGTCCCTGCCCATTAATTAATCACTTAAAGGATAAACCCACATTTCACCCATGCTGAGAATCAAACTCGGGACTCTTAGCTCAGTAGACAGACACACTACTGACTGAGCTAACTAAGGTGTCGGATCATATTTCATCAGTACTGGAGTGAAACTCTCATGGCATCCATCGTTTGTAAATAAAACATTTGTTATCTTAACTTATTCTGTGCCTCTTCCATAAAAAACACATGATACAGAAATTCACAAAACAGCATCAATTTGAGATACAATTAACAACTCGTACTCTATCATGTTGATCTACTTTGTGTTTAGAAAATTATATCAAAAACATCTGAAATTACTGACTTCTTCCTATAACACAAACTTCCCAAATGTTTTGGTTTAAGGGTGAAACACCAACCTTGCAAAATAAAAATAAAGCTTATTATGCTATATTGTGTTATTGTCAGGGCTCTGCGACTACTCGTTTCGATCTCGAGCTTAAGCAACAAGCTCGAGATCGAAAAATTTGTAGGCTCATCCTTTTCGAGCTTCCACTTGATGTACTTAAAAATAAATTTTTAAAATGCAATCGTAAGCATAGGCTATTTAATTGAAATTTCAACATTTTCAATTATAAATCATTTGGTTACTTATACTTAAGAAATTGTTAATAATTAATTTCAATTTTTACACTAATAACGTTATAGAGCTGAAACACCACTTTCTACCGGTTAATTTATTCAATAATGTCATCCATTATGAATTATACTCGATTGAAGTTGTTTACTTGTGTAGCCATGACAAAGTAATTAAAATAAAAATAGCTAAGATTACTAATTAAATGAATGATTATCTTTACTATTTTTACCCGGTCCCTTTATAGAATAATAATTTATGTTAGATTAAAAATGTAATATCAAAAATATATTATTATATTCAATGTTTTCAAACTTAAGAGATTTAAAACTCGTATTAATATGTTTACAGGGTGTCCAGCGACCTGGAAATGTTGAATTTGCTTGGTCAGGGAAAAGTCAGGGAATTTCTGGAATTTTTACAGTAAACTAACAACTACACATTTTGATTTTCAATATTAAAAAAAAAGTTTTCTTTCAGTCAATACATTCCGCGTTGTAGCTGGCCGCTGGAAGCATACACGTCTCAAGGTCAACCTATGATTTCCATGTCATCTCTCCACCCCCTACATTATTTGTCGCGCCAAAGTTCAATCATGATTATGTGCATGCGCGAGAATTCGATTACATCAAACAAAGCTCTATGTGTCTTTAGCCAAAGGTAAGTTATGATTATGCTCATGCGCGAGAATTAGTTTATTTCTTGAGAATAAGGAATACTTTCAACAATTTTTGACAATGCTGGTTAAAGTCTTTCTTTAAGTGGTTCACTACAATCCCACTCAATAAAAATTATAAACCCTATTAGAACACAGTTAATATTTTTAGTTTATAATCAATTTACGCGTATGCATCCTTTTAATTTAACGCAGGTTGTTTACGAGATAAAATCTTCACGCTCACGTGTCACATGCCTGCAAAACACATAGGACACAAGTGAAATCAGTTAATTATTATAAAACACTGATTGGCCTACTTGTTGAAATCACCAGCTTTGATTCTACATAATGTTATTATATAAATTAATTAATTTAGAGATAGTTTTAATGGTTTATTATTGAATATATTTACGAGATCGGTTATAAGCGTAACATCCTTACGAGACTAAACAAAAGCTGTGTAGTTATTCTTAGAACATTTAATATTGTATTAGAGACAAATTTAATTCTTACGATATCAATAAGGACAAGTCAACATTGTTTTAACATTATAACTTTAGTTCGGTCTACTTTTCTAATTCAAGGTTAATATCTTGGTTTAGGCAAATAGTATTTCATTGTCTGCCCAAATGGCCTGTGTTAGTATTTACTAGATATAGTTAGGTCAATATGGCTCTATAGAGCACTAGACAATTTTTTCATAATGTAAATTTTATCTTAAAATGTTAATCTGTACCCTGTAGAGTGGAATAGTGTGTTTATAAAGTATTTATATGTTAAAAACTTATTAAAATTAATTAAAAGGTAGTTCACACAAGTAAGTGCTAAGATTAAATCTCGACGGGATAGCCTATATTGGAAGAGGATTTTACATTCTCATCAGGTGAACGCTAGTAAATTTACTTTTAGCTACTCATTTTGTTCCTGCTCCCCTAGATTAGGTCGTAAACAAAGTATGTTAGATATACTAAACAGAATGTAATAGGGCAAATTAAACAATTACATGATACCATATTTTAAGTATAACTAGTAATATTGGAAAATATTAAAATACCACAAAAAAATTAATATTTTCTTAAATCTAGTGTTTATGAACATCTTACTATAGGTTTTGTATTTTAACTATGCTTAGGCCTACACTTTATAATGCACCAACAAGTTATCCAGGCCGAGAAGAGTATAAATTAGGCCTCATCACGCAATACAACGCAATGCCCAAGTTTAAGAAAACGTGCCTGTATCCAGCTAATTCATGGGTGCAGGAGGCACCAGATGACAAGTTCTCTGCTATCTGGTCTCTGAGCAGTACAGAGACATGTTTGAGCAACATGGGAAAGCAGGCACTGACAGGAAAAAAACACAAAACTTCAGAGAATAGAAGAAAGGGTTCCCTTTCTCTTGAACTTTTCTTAAAAAAAAAAAGCTCCTCACAGTGTAGTAGTTTATCTGGAAATTCTATTTCAGAACTTAATTGTAAGCCTTTAGTTTGCAGTACTATTTCTCCTATCTCTCCTGTGTGTACAACTTCTAGAGCAGGGGAAAGTATTAGTAATGTAATGTCTTTAACAGATGAAACACCAAGGTCCCGGACACTACACTCTTTTCTTCTTAGTGAAAATGTAACAAAGGCAGAAATATTATGGTGTATGCAACATAGTTGATTGAGAACGATTGCCAGTGATATGTCATTATTCAAGCAAATGTTTCCCGACAGTTCAATAGCCAGTAAAGTACAACTTCAGAAAACAAATACAGCTTATGTGATTGTACATGGATTGGCACCTTTTTTTGAACGTGAAGAGAATATATAGTCGTAGGATTCGATGAAAGTCTCAATAAAGTGTCACAAAAACAACAAATGGAGTGAGGTTTTGGGATAGGGGAAAGGGGGAGGTTTCAACTAGATATTTAACGTCAATTTTCTTAGGTCATACTTCTTCAGCTGATTTATTAACTGCCTTCAAAAATAGTTTATCCAATGTAGATCTAATAAAGGTTATGCAAGTATCAATGGATGGCCCAAATGTTAATATTAAGTTTTTGAGGGACTTAAAGAATGACTTGATTGAAGACTGTCCAGAAAACAGTAAACTTGTTGATATAGGTAGCTGTGGACTACATACACTGCATTGTGCATTCAAAGGGAGGGGGGGGCAGAGCCATTGATTGGAAACTAGTTGGATTTTTGCAAACACTGTATAATCTTTGGAAGGATGTACCTGCTCGAAGAGCAGATTATATCGCCATTACAGGATCCACAATTTTCCCCTTAAAATTCTGTGCAATACGGTGGTTAGAGAACGTTAAAGTCGCAGAAAGAGCCTTTTTGATCCGGCCAAATGTGCTTAAATTTGTCAATGAAGTGAAAGGTAAAAACGAACCTAAATGTAACAGCTTCAAAATAATTTCAGAATCTTTGAAGGATAAGCTACTAGGTCCAAAACTAGCTTTTTTCCAGAGCTTAGCATCAGACAAAGAGCCTTTTTAAGGGACTTTCAGTCAAACGAGCCTCTTTCACCTTTTTTATATAATGCTTTAATTTCTTTGGGTAAGAGTGCCATGGATAAGTTTGTTAAACATGAAATACTGTCTTCGACATCAGTTTCCAAAATAGTTATTTTGAAGAAAGAAAACTTATTGTATGATAAGCAGATTGATATCGGATATGCCACTAAGGATGCCCTTCGAAAATTGAAATGTGTGCCAGATCAGGATTTATTGCAGTTTCGAATGGAGTGCCGTAAATGTTTGTAAAATTTTGTATCAAGGATTATGATACGCTCACCTCTGAGCTACAAATTGACAAAATCAATTTCATGCTTTGACCCTGCAGTAGCCATCAATACGGAAATCGCCAACAAACGCTTATCTGATGCCTTGCAAATTTATGTGGAAAGTAATTGGATGACTGGTATTACAGCTGATAAAGTTGATCGAGAATACAAACAATTACTGTCCATATCAGCTGTTAAAAACAATCTAAAAACCTTTAACAGGAATGAAAACCGCCTCGACCATTTTTGGCTAAAACTCTTGGAAACTCACAGTTTTTATGAAACTGAACATTTGAAAGCTTTCGTTAAGATGGTATTAATTATTTCACATGGCAATGCCGCTCTGGAGAGAGGGTTTTTTATAAACAAGGAATGTATTGTGGAAAATCAAAAAGCAGAATCATTAATTTTACAGACATATTTTTGATGCAGTAACTTTTGCAGGAGTGGAGGCAGTCGTCATGTCAAAAACTTATTCATTCAGTGCGTAATGCCCATTCACGATACAAAGAAGCTCTCCAAAGAAATCGACAGGAAAATGAAGCAGCACAAAAATTCCTCAACGGAAAAAAAAAAGCTAAGGCTCTAAAAGATAAAAAAAGAAAATTGATGGAAGAGACAACCAGGGAAGTTGCATTGATAGATGAATGTTCAGGTCCTATATTAACTGTTTACGTTGTATAATACTTGTAGGCCCCATGTCTGTAGGTGTAGTCTACGAGCCCTAATGTAGGCCTACTTTAGGAATACTGATACCTTTATTTACTACTGCTCTACTTTATAGAAATACATAAACAATTGTTTGTATGTTATTATGTGTCATGTAGGAAGCTATCTTTGTCTAGTCTACTCATATTAATTGAATTTAAATCTTGTTAAGAAAAACACATGTTTTTGGATAGTTATTCTTATTATGATTATTACATTGAACAATGTTGATTTTATCAACATTTTGTGCGCTGTGAAAGAACTTGTGCTACTTAATATTATTTGGTTTGTCATAGCTCAAAACTGTATATTAAATAATTTAAATATTTACAACATTAGTCATAAACACATTCCTTGTAGTTTGAGCATGTAGATTCCTTACCATAATATTCATGTGAAGTGAACCTTATAATTAAAGGTGCGATCTAGAAGTGGCACTACTATTATTTTAACTTTTCTTATGATTTTTAAAAAACAATATTGTCAAATCAGCTTCTATATTTTTGTTTTTATTTCTTTATCTATTAAATGCACTGCCTTGTTTTAAAAATGCTTACGATTTTATTCATAGTGCTTAATGTCACCACCATCTTACCACCTAAAGTTTAAAGTTAAAAATCTCAAATCATTTTAAATTATATATAATGAAATTCTCTCAGGTATATTGGACAGGACTACATGTTAAAATCATTTAATCCTTCACAGAGGGACACCATTTAAGATTGTGTATGCATCTGAAAAAAAGTATATACTAATCAGTGATCTCAATAAAATGATGTTTTTAATGCACTTAATATCCATGTACACTGGTCTGGAAAAAACCATATTGGCTCTGGAAAAGTCAGGGAATTTTAAAATTGTTTCACTGGACACCCTGGTTTAGCTACAAAACTAGCTCTAGTTTAGTTACTATTTAGTTATAGAATATGTTAGTTAACCTGTCTAAAACTAATGTTGCTCTTATTTATTGCAATACATATTTTAATTTTAATTTGAAAGTATGAGCAACTTTTATAAGCATTACAAATTAAATTGAAGTAAATTTCTCATGTTCAACTCCACAAAGAAGAATGAAAATGGAACAGAAGACTTGATCAAGCACGATTACATTAAAGAATAATAAACTAAATACACACACTTCAAATTTCTAACTGTTTATGATTCTTATGTTTTCTTATAGGATAAATTAAGTTACTGAAGCATATTTTGGGGAAATATTTCCTTATTTAAACATAGATTGTATTAATTTTTAATCATGACAGTGTAGAAACACTCTACAATAATATAAAGTGATAGTTAAAGAAGCCAACCTGAAAGGATAGTTAGGTTAGGTCTAGATATAAACAATCCTCTATTTCTTCTTACACTTGCCACATCTTCAAACTTCCACATTTGCATATTGTTTTGAATTTTCGTAAATATTTATTTTTCATATGAAGATACAATGAATAAGTAATATTCCAAAAAATTCAAACTAATCTGCAAATGTGGACGCTTTAAAGAAGTGGAAAAGTTTAAGACGACATGACGATAGAAGTGTGTTCCTATCTAGGCCTAACCTAACTATCCTTTCAGGTTGGCGTCCTTCACTATCACTAACTTTACATCACTGTACAGTGTTTCTACACTGTCGTGTTATACATTTCCAAGCCATCATGCAATTATTCATTTTATTAACTATGTTTTATAATGGTTAGTGTAATTATAATGTCCTTAAAGACATGAGTGTTGAAACTATTTTAAATTGTTTTTAGGTGTCATTTCTAATTTAAAAACCGATATTTCTTTTGTTTAACCTTTTTTTCTAAAGTATTTAATATTTATAAAAATGAGTGTCATTCATATTTAAAGAACATGTGTTTTAATATACTTTTTAACATTTTAAAAATATGAATAGGCCTATACTCGAACTCTACTCATAGTCGGGAGCTTTTAGAAATACTCTCGAATGAAAAAAACCCAAGCTCGTAAACCCCTAGTGATTATTGATGTATAACAGATTGTTAACACTTAGCTGCTGGTCTGGTTGTTGGTTGTATAAGGTTCTATCAATCTACAGTGAATAATAATGCCCATTGTTACACCTGGACAAATAAGTAATATCTTATTTTCATTCACAACAATAAATATTGTTTTTACTAATCCCACCAACAAAGAATTTATTGCAAATTGAGAAATACTCCTTTACATTATGGGATAGTCCATGTCCACTTCAAATTACACTCATAAATAATCAAATACATGGTTAGAGTCGAAGATTTGAATACAAAATAGTTCAGTACAAGCACATGGTAAGGTTTTCATTATTTATTATTTCATACTAGAAGAACTTATCTATAAAAATGATACTCATTAGTTTTTGCTAAAGAGAATTATCTACTGCACATGTGTCACAACATTATTTGAACTATTTTTAATTCAAAAGCGCACAAACATGACAAATTTAGTATATACACAAAAAAAACCACTTCTAATATGTATTTTTATACTAACATATTAATATATTTTAATAAATTGTATAATATGTCAAACAAGCACTATAAGTAAAATAAACGCTTAACCATATCAAACAATATTACGTGGAATGAAAAATCTTAAGTGTTATAAAAACTATCTTTTAAGGCATTACAATATAATTACAACACAAAATAGATCCGAGTCATCACACACTACACATCTTTATTTATTTATATGTATAAAAAAAAGCTGGGTATTAATAAATTGGTCTATTATATTTCTGTGGTGCAATATTGATTTGAACAGCTATTTCCAGTAAAACAATAATAAAACAAGTTTATTACAAACAATGGAGTTTGTTCATAAGAGTCACAGTTGAGTCAACAAATAATTATATTATTTAACTTTGCATTCTATCTCAAAATAGCATGATTGCTTATACCCTTACTAACGTGATCATTTTTATTCAATATATTGATTCCTAGCATAGTGTAAATATAAGACGACACAATAATGCTGTTTCATAGTTTTTATATTAATTGTGTAACTTTTAGCTAGTAATAGAGTTTATTAAATTTTGGATCTCTTGCGGGCAATTGCATCTTCTACAGCCTTCAACTGTTTCAACAATTCCTCGCGTCTTGATGTGGCTTTCTTTGCAGTGGGCTTTGAGAGTGCTGCCACCTGGAATATAGTATATAAAAGTTTAAATAAGATCCAAAAATGTATTCATGGACCAAGTACATACAAGTGAAGCTTATATATATATATATATATATAAATAAAAAAAAACACTTTGGTGGCCGCATGGTCTAAGGTGCTGCTCTTGCAGTAGACGGAACTACCAATGATGGGGAAATCAAGGTTTGAATCTCGTTTAAGTGTTTTAAGGGGGGTTTCCGAAAACGGTTTTCCACTCTTCCTCCATACAAATGCAGGTACATTTCCTCTAAATATAACCTTGCAAAAAACAACAACATGGAATTATTTTTATAGTTGACCCGCATTTAAAAATATTACCAATGTTTGAAATGAATGTGTAATATTATAAATATTCACACATAATAAGATCACCATCAAAAAGAAACATGGTCATGATGTAAATTACTTGCTTAGTAAATATCTTATATTTGGAAGAAGGTATAGGAAAGGTGGATTGAAACACATAAATGATCAAATATTTATATATTACATAAACCTTTTTAAGCGTTCAAACAAGTTTAGAAGGATAGGAAAGTAAATTATTTTATAGAAGATTGGTTAAATTCATTTTACTTTGAATCCCATTGTTAGAAAACATGACAATCCTATTCAATTCTGATTTTGATCAAAATGATGCTTACTTGAACTAGAAAATAAAAATCATAACTAAAAGATAACATTTTGTCATAATGTGAGCTCAAATGCGTAGTGCATCAATACATAGACATGAACATCTGTCAGTAACGTAGCAAATTCACGTTTTCAAGTGTGAGGTGCCAATCCCAATGAATCTCTTTACTCCCAAATTTGGGCACCCATAACCTTCACTAGTTTTAAAACAAATTGAAATCCAGAATTAAGGATTTGGTGGAAAGTGATTTTCTTTAAGATACCCATTAAATTACATAAGGCTATTTTTTTTCCTCATAATTTACAATCTCCCCTGCTCCGTGTATGATTTTTCATCTCCCCCCCTCCTTATCCTGTGTATTTTTTTTACAATTTTGTAAATTATATTATTTTGTGACTATTTTTATACACAAGGATTGGTAGAAAAAAAAGGCAGTGATGAAATTTTAGAATACTCTAATTACAGTAAGTAAATTAAACACAAGTGAAATAAGATTCTTAATATATTTATTAGAGTTTTTTAGATTTTGTCTCACCATAACGAATGATTAAGAAACCTTACTTAAGATAGATTCTAGCCCCCGAGAAAAGCCCTTAATTTAAGGATGGCCCCTAATGGGGCAGAGTTATTGTGTGCATAATTTATATAGCAAAACAGTAATAGTGACCTTGGCAGCAATTATTTGATCCGATGCTGGGGCCTCCTCTGCAGATCGTTTTTTGCCGGCTAGCGTGGTTGGCACAGCTCGCTCTGAAACAATCAACAATGTAGAGAGAGCTTACAGCTGGGTCGATGCTCATCTGATCACTCACCAAATTATTAGAGTTCTCAAAATAAAAATATGTATTTTGGTGTTTGATGGTAAGTCAGTTTAGGAAATGATTTTTTTCGGCTGGGAGTGGGGGGAAGGGGGGGGAGGACCCTCAAGCTTAAGCAATATAGTATAAATAGAAAAATTATGGCTAAATTTCTCATTCTCAAATTTTAAATATTTGACTGTCAAGTGTAATTATGTAGTTGCTATTATAATTTTTTGACAATATCAGGCAAAAATAAGGGGTAAATATCTTTTAATCTTGATTATTATTCTTTTCTTACAACTATCATAAATTAGTTTTTAGTAGGGATGTGCGAGAACTTTTTTTTCAATTTAAGACGACCTCGAAATGGGAATATAAAAAAGTATCGAGACACAAAAACGAGATTCCCCCCCCCCCTCAAATTTGAGGTATTTTCATCACTAGTTTTTAGCACATAAGTATATTTCCAGTATATATGAAAGGCTCTCGAACCAAACAATTCTTATTTCAAAAGCATTACATGATAGTAAGTTAGGGTTAGGTCTGTAATGATTAAACTTTTTACTTCATGAATATTCAGATGCATTGATGCAGAAATGTATCCTGACAATGAAAGCCTCTGGGGGGGGGG
>CABFVZ010004191.1:29821-47709 GCA_902151445.1 Timema monikensis
TGATATTTTTATAATAAAGGAAATTGATAAAACTAAAGAAAAAGGAAAAATAAACTACTAAGAATAAATTTGATGAAGAAAGCCCACCTAGGGAAAGAGGAAAGATGTGGGAATAATCCAATGCACAAAGGTGACATCTTCTTCCTTTCTTCTGTCTTCTATAGTAGAAATAGTCACACACACATTTTAACACAAGTAGAATAATATTTCGGCATTGTTGCCTTTATCAAACTCAAAGAAGAAGAGAGTACAAATAACACAAACACTAGATTGCTCCATTTTGAATTTAAAGGAAAAAAATAATATTTACAAATGAAGCCTCATTGAATCAAACAAGCTTATTCAATTAACCAATTGGGATCATTAAATGAACGTGCACTGTTTTGAATTAGTGACATTGGAAAGGAAAGTTAAGTATTGTACTAGTAGCAACTTAAAATACTTAAGTGGAAGTACTACCTTGTAAAACTTGAGAAGCGCTATCAGCGCAACTCCTAAGAAAGGTCCATATATTGAACTATTTGGACTGTTATAACCGACATGGAGCTAGAGTTGCGGTGTTGTCATATCTGTCAAGTTTGGTCTGAATGAGTGAAGGGGGAGCGAGCTAATCTGTTGTTTACATGGGTCAAGTTTCTTGGAAGGGAAAGGCTAGAGTGCGGCTTTTATCAAAAACCACTTACTTTGTAGAAATCTGCTGCTTTATTTTTAATTTGAACTCAAATAATCAGTAGTTTGGGTTTCTTTATATTTCTTACCTTGTGGAAGAAAACATTTTTCATTCGTCTTTCTTGTGTTAGGCTGGTTTACCAGTGACGAGATTGGGGTTCAAATCCCAGTAGTGTACAGAGTTTTTTTCTTCTTAAAACAGTTCCAAACATGCAATTTTTATTTATTTTTAGCACCGCGTCTTACCACCCGTTCGGGCTATACGCTTATGTACTTATTACTCTAATGTGTTAGACATCAGGAAGGTTAAATTAAGAGGAGATGCATCCGTATTTTCGTGGAACAAAAGGGGAAAACTATTTAGGAAAAACCACTTGAGTGCACCCGACCGGAATCGAACCATGATCTCGTCTTCAGCATGTCAGTTGAACAGAATGGATAACACACACTATTAAACTGGATTGTTGTTGGGTGGGAAGATTTAAGTTCAAATCCCAGTCGGGTGTGACAAGGGTATTTTTCCTTAAAATGGTTCCCCACTCCCAATCTATGCAAATGTGGGTATATTTACGCTAAAATGCCACCTTTTATTCCTAACTCATTAGGGTAATTAATGTATGTGTATAACTCAAACGGGTAGTAAGTCGCCATGAAAAAAAAATACTATTGTGATGACTACCAAGAGTGTTGGCGATTCTTTATTAGTGTTGAGCGAGGTGATTTGTAAACAAAATATCTTTTTGAGGAGTTTTTAGGGGATTGACTCCAAGCCAATGGAAAATGTTTGAAAATGAAATGCCACTAAAAGCTATTTAAAAATTAATTGATTTAAGCATTTAAAAATAAGAATAAATTTTTATATAACCTATTTGAAGTTTGGTGCAAACCATCTTTAAGCTTCAAACTCTAGTATATCAAAGGGGAGTTAGACAAACTGGAGGAAGGCACATTTCGATGGGGGGAGGAGTGGAGGAGAAATAATATAAATATATATATAAAGAATATAATGTAAATAAAAATATAATATAGTATTATAAGATTCATATTATATATATACAGAAATTTAATTTGAAGATAGCATATAAAATTATTTTCTGCAAAAAGAAAAATTTCATTTGTAAAAATGGATAATCTGTATAGAATATTATATACAGTAGTCCCATGGCTTCTTTGGTGCTTACTGACCGCTCACAGCAGACAGATAAAAGCTTTGAAAAGTTATCAGACCAAATTATGTATCCCTACGCTGAACCATATGATCTGCAAAAACATGTGTTTAGCAGCTGTCAGTCAGCACCAAAGAAACCATGGGGCTACTGTAGGTAACCTTTATTGCCTCTACTACAAAAATTATAAACACTCCAAAAATAGGTATTTAAAATTACAACAAAACATATAGAAATATACTGCAAGAAAAGATTTCTACCCCAATTGTATGGAAAATATCTATCGATTTTGACCAAAAGTGATAGGCTTACACACAAGTTTTACGTTGAAGCATGATCATTTTATAATGTGTCCCTTATCAATAACTTTTGTGTCAGGGGTGTTCATAATATTTACATTTTTTATAATTTTATCTACATTTTTTAAAAGTTTTTTCTACACAGAGTATAAAACAATGCATGCATTCCACAGTTTTATACATTCAAAGTCCTTCCTCAAAACTTCTGCGATGAACATACTTATATGTTTTTTTATTAGGTACCTGTGGTACAAATTTCGGTTGAATCTTGGCCGTGTCAACTCAGGTGTTTTTCCTTATGATTGCTCATAGAACACTTTATCTAAATTATCATATTTCTTATCCACCCTACTTCATTATTGTAAATTTACGGATAACATTGAAGGTAATGAGTTAAGCATTTCTAACATCACAAGAACAAATAAAATGACATGGAAATAATCTTTACAGTGCACACTCTTATATGTGTTGCGTAACATCCTCATCTTAGCATTTGTGTTCCCCCTTCCCTTCCTCTCTAAAGATTATGTTATTTACATATTTACTAAACACACTAAAAGTCTTCAAAACTCAAAATCAAAACCAACAGATTCATATAAACTCGAAACTAATACAATTGCAGATTTTATAACGATAAGAAGAACACATTTCGAGAATATAAAGTTGTCTGTCATAGCTGATCCTACACACATTAGCTCGATAGAAATTAGTGATGAAGTTTTGGCAATGATATATATATATATCCAAAATATTGGGTTATTGTTAGAACCCCTAGCTATTGCATTAATAATTTTTATTGATATATATATATCATATTATTCTATTTTTTAAAATTTATTATATCTGTTATTTATAAATAAAACATTGCTGAACATATTCTAATGTTTCTCTCAAATTTTTCTTCTGTTAGGTTCCTATGTCATACGATCTCTTAAATTTTTAGTAACTTATAATTTGTTGAGCGAGATTTTGGAGAAGCTTAAGACAGATATGCCAGAGTGCTGTATTGTCCTATCGGCTCCTTTGCGTTTATTCCCTTTTTTTTTAACTGCTAATTATTTATTGCGTATCCGCCTTTATTCTTGGGGAATAAGGGTGAGTTAACATTTGATAGTCTAAATGTATTGTTGGAAAATCTTTAAATAAATAATATAGTGGTTAGTAGCCCAACTAGAGTCAGCAGGTTCAATTTTGTGAGCAACATAGACAACACATGGTCTGAATTACAGTAACTCAGGATCCTGAAGAATTTTCCTCCAAGTAACTTTTGAGATCATTTAAAAATTTGAGGTTTTCATTTGGCCCATCCATGGAAACTTGAAGCATTCTTCTTTAAGAGCAGATATAAAGCTTGAGCTGTAAAATATCTTGTATGAATTTAATTTTCATTCCAGAAGCGAACAACAATATCCATCTGGAGATTCTAAGCCACAGTATTTATGCTCTCATCAAATGAAATACAATAAAATGAGCATTGCTTAGCCATACTTGTAAGCGCACTTTTAAAAAAAAGACATAGTCCATATCCAATTTCTGAGCAATATCACTTTAGGAAAACTTATCATTAGCACTAGAATGTATACCTCCACCACATAGAATATATATATATGTCACTGCCACAAACACTTTGTATTTAATCATACACAAGAATAAAGGAGTTCAAAGAAGATTTATACAAAGTAACCACTGCCATTTTAGTTGTATTTTTATTCAGGCGTTGTTCTTGTTTTTAAATTGTGTTTTATAAGTGTTATTTATAATTTAAAAACCAATATTTCCATTGTTTAATTTTTTTTTTTTTCAAAATTATTTCCTATTTATAAAAATGAGTGTCAATCATCTTTTAAGAACATGTGTTTTAATATACTTTCTAGCTTTTAAAATTATGAATATACAATACTCGAACTTGACTAACTCGGGAGCTTTAAGAAATACTCGTCTCAAATGAAAAAACCCAAGCTTGCAGACCCTAATTTTCAGAAATCGTTATATCGCAAGAATCGAATATATTTCTTGTTTTCTATGCGAGGATAATATATACAAAAGAAAATAATACTAATAATGCATACTTGGGCATTATTTAGTTTATCATTTCCAATGTATCTTTAATTGTTAAGCATGTTGTTTGTCATTTTTTAAAATATGTTTGTATTTTTATTTTAGCTTTCTTACTCTTATCGGTGGGTTACTAATTAATAAATAAAATATCTAGGTTGTTTGGAAGAGCACTAGGCTAGAATCATGCTTTAAATTAGGAGGGATAGCCAGCACACTTACCTTGGTGATATTGGAGTAGAAATTGTTTAGATAAAACATTAAACAACCACAAACACATTTTTAAGGAAAAGCTTTCACTGTCACAGACAGCTTCATCAGGTCAAGAGAGTAGACTGATGCTTTTAGTTGAACTGTGAGGTCATAGTGCTGCCATCTATACAGTGAAATTATAGTACCNCACAAACACATTTTTAAGGACAAGCTTTCACTGTCACAGACAGCTTCATCAGGTCAAGAGAGTAGACTGATGCTTTTAGTTGAACTGTGAGGTCATAGTGCTGCCATCTATACAGTGAAATTATAGTACCGCTTATTATAGGAAGCTTGAATTAATTCCTTGCAGTACTCTGACAGAGCAATACCAATCAGTACCAATGTTTTCAGAAACTCATTGTGTTGCTAAAATTGCATTCGATAAGCTTGGTCAGGTATTAGATAAAAATCCTGGTTGCAAAACAGTCTTAAATATGTCAAATTAGCAAAAGGATTCTGGTGAAAAAACAGAAATACAAGAGGAATAATTATTGTGGTGCTTATCACATAATTCTGTGACATCATGCGATGTTGAAAGGATATTTTCATTGTACAAAACAGTCTTCAGTAACATAGACAGGAGCTTCATGGAGTAAAATCTCAGAAAAACAGCCATGAATAAGGCAAGATTTGTTTTCACATATTTTACGGTTTGATTGTTCATACAAATCCTGGCTCTACATATAACCATTAATTTTACATCCACAATTCTTGATATTTAAAATTACGTCAACTGCTGGAACTTATCACTAACATTTATGAAAACAGTATAATTTATCGTTGAGTTGTGTAAGCTAATTATTTCAGGGTATGTTTTAAAATAGTAGTAATAATAATAATAACAATAAAAATGTGCAAATCAAGAGTTTCCTCGTCTTCCATCTAATAATTATATTGTGAATTAAAAATAATATAGACATCTCTTACCTCTGCGTACAAGATTGAGTTCTGGTAGTTCCGGCAAACCAGTTGTTGGTTTTTTAACACCTGGAATAGAGTTTGGACCCACGGATGCGAGTCCTGGAGTCTTGAGAGTCAATTTAATCTGCTGTTTTTGTCCTGAAAGCTGAAGCAAGAAACAATTTTTTTTTACATCCATAACTGTTTCCATCCTGTGGTCTGGATAATTTTTTAAAAATTCTAGTCATATATTTTCTACTACCAGCTTGTTAGGCCTGGTGTAGCTTCATATGCCTTATAATATAATTTAAGACTCAGTAGACAGACACACTACCCTGAGCTGTTTCTACTCATATTGGCGGAAATACCAGGGAGGTAGTGTAATCTAGATTTTCATGAAAAATGTATTAAATATTATCAGGGTTCTTACACACATATGAAACATAAATTTAATGATTTTTTAAGGACCAAAACTGTTATTTCTTGTACTGCCAAAATCTAAACACGCCAATAAAAAAATTATAAATCGTACCAAATTTTTAATAGATGGTAAACAATAACTTTTCACCCAATTTAATCAATAGATAAGACTATAAAAATAGAAATCTAACTTTGTTGTCACTTACTTCACTCTCCTTGGTTTATTGGTTAGTGCAGTCATTCTATATTCAGTATTACACAAGATGAGTATGGATTTCATATTTTAACAATGTTTTCTACTGGCACATGCTTTTCATTTACGGTATTAAATATACAGGAGTCTAAGCATAAATGTTTGTACTAACAATAGTTAAAATATCAGTTTTTTATAGGTCCTAGAAACAGCAGAACGAGTAACAAATAGTTTAAACAAAAAAATATCGGTCCAAATAACATTTAAATGTTTTTATATTCATTTAACCTATCAGATAGCTGCTTGTTGATGTCAGCCAGTGCAGCAGTTTTTTCTCTGCTGTTCCTCTGAAACTGTTAGACTTCAACACAAATGTTAGATTTGCTGTTGTTTCTGCTTGCTCTGACAGTCTATCAGCAGATTTGGTGTGTCTACATCAGCCTGAAGCCTTTGTTTTTTTGCTTTGAGTTTATCTATTTCTTCTGTGAAACTTTTCCTTTTTGAATTCTTCTGTGCAGTTTCTTTCCCAAATAACTTTGCCACTTTTGTTGTGCACCAGCAAACGAGATAACCATGTCTTTGGTGATTTCAATATTAGTAACACCACCAACTGATGCAATTTGTTGACAAATTATTCGCTATGCAATGAGTGTGCGCTGTTGCATATTTTCCACTTCTATTTGCTTGTTTACAGAAAATCCTCTCTCAACTGCTGCTTGACCATGTGATAGAATAAGTACCATTTTCATCACACACCACAATGTCATGTTTTGTTCTAGGCTTTGCACAAGCACATAACAGTGACTCCAAACAGTTTGTCCCAAGCTTAAAATTTTGAAATTCAGAAGAAAAGCCAAACTCTGCAATAAATTCTTTATATNGAAAAGCCAAACTCTGTAATAAATTCTTTATATGATGAAATTAATGCATCACATTCAGTTTCCTGAAGTCTTTTAGCCTCTACTAGTAACTTAAGCACTGACACAAACTTGGTTGCACAGTTAGTATCCACATTCATATCTCGAGGATTCATACAACTAAAGTTTCTCACAATTGAGTACTGTAATGGGCCCTTATGAAAGATTTTCTTTACTGTTTCAATAAGAAAATCACGACATTCCATTCACACTTGAAGAACATCCTTTTCTTTAGCAATTTTTTTTGTGGAGAAAATTTTTGACTCTGTTTTCTGCAGTGAATCCCAAGTTTATTTTGGTCACTGGCAGCTGGTTTTCTTTTTTCCCTACTTCAACTTTAACCAGTTTTTAACTGGTAGTTGCTTTATTTATTTCATCTTCTTTAATGAATCTCTCCATTATGTTTCTAAGCATTTTCAACATGTCTCTTTCCAGAAATGGAAACATTGGTGTATCAGTTTGGTACATTGTCAAAAAAGGTTCTACTTGTTTTGCAATTGACTGAAATATTAATAGCTTTATAGGAGTCAATGCATCACTGGTCACTTCTTTCACAACTGTAAAAGATTTGGTGTTTGGATTGGGAAGTTTCTTGTCAGTAACTGCACATATTTAGTTACATGAGGCCACATTTCAAGAGCACATGTTATAACAGTTGAATTTTCAACCCACCTTATGGCACAACATTTTTTTGGGAACGACACTGCTAACAGTTACGTTCATGTAATCTTCTCTTCTCACTGGTGCCCTTAAATAAGTAAGAGGCTAGATAAAACTCGCTCCACATCCCAGGTTGATGATAATGAGCCATGCTTAAAAGCACCATGAATGATATGAAGCCCACAACTGCCAGTATGAATTACTGACATATTTGTGTCTCTCTTCAATTGATCACACACCAGGTCATAAAATTTCCAATTGACATTTGGACCATCCATGGATAGTTGCAGTAGAGACTGTTTCGGAAGACCAATTTCAGAAATCAACTTTTCAAAGGAAGTGAACATATCTTCTGCAGTAGCATGGCCCAGGAAATCTGAATGGATGTAACAAGACTGCACTTTATCTGCTTCCCAGTGGCGAATATGGTAATCTAACTGCTTCTCCTGAAGCTTTCTTTTGAGGCTTTCATCGAATAACAAAACATATGAATCTTGTTTCTTATTTCTCCATGAGTGCAGACTGAAAATAAGGAGCAATGCCAAAACAACATATATATGCACATTTTGTCTCTCCCAATGAAAAACTTTTTGAAATTCCACTGTCGAAAAACATTTTTTTAAATAATAGTCCGATATCTTCGCATGATTTGTATGAATAATGACTGCTGCATACTTTCAAGGCCCAAATAATTTCAGCCTTTAGAGTTTCCTGTCCAGTTAAGTAGGAGCTTACTAGCTTATGTCCTTGTGGTAGTGGTTCTGAATCAGGAGCCGCAAAACTCTAAGATTTCTCTGGTTGTGTAGCACCGAGAAAATAGTGAATTCCTAAAGGTTTTTTTTTTACATGCAAGACTACAATGTTTTTTCCCATTCATGTGACTTGTTAAAGCAGACACCCCCATTTTGGCAATGTAAAATACTGAAGAGCATATGCTACATCTGGCTTTGTTCCTGTCTGGCACTTTTACAAGCCATTTATTAAATTTGGGGTTATGTAACCACAAATCATTGAAAGTACAATTCCCCGGTATATTGGCACGTAAATAAAAACAAAACAAAGCAAAAGGCGCCTGCCTTTACGTAACACACGGTATTAAAAGTTACAAAAAAAATCCATTCAAGAATAATGAAACAATGGTTTATTTATCCATGGCAGATTATTTGCTATCACACTTTAATAAAACTTTCGTGTGGAAACAAACACAGCGGTAACAAAGCAAACTGAACCAGTACTTAAGGATTTCCATAGAAATAAAACGCATTAAGATAAAACAAACTACACAGCTACCATCTAAACACAACATTTCACGGCATAATGTTTACAGACACCAAAATGGCGCAACCATAGATAATAGAGTTATAGAATGGCAACTCCCTGTAGTATGGCTAGAACAGGAATTTGAGCGCTAAGGTGGTTGAAAGATGAACTAATAGCTATCGGCGGGTATTTTATTGCAAAACTGTAATTCTAGATACTTAAAAGTGTTAATAGGTAGTCGCAAATTTTCAAAGAATTATTACAAATGATGGTTTTAAAGCAACTTATAAAAAACTGGCAAATGCACAGGAATTGAGTTTTTAAATATAGGAATTTAGAGAAAACGTATTTAGACAGTAGCACTGTGTTTGCCAGAGAAGTTAACACTGTTTCCACCTGCCCCTCAACCCATGGGTTGATGACGCGATAAGATAACAAATAAAACAAAAGAAGCGGGAAGAGTAGCGGAGAGTAAAGAAAACAGCAGACAACAGCTAACGCTTGATCAAAGAGCATGCGCTAGATATTTCATGTCCCAGTACATTTTAAATCACGGTCTTTACAACCATTTCAAAAATTAATATTGAAACCTGGAAATTCCAAGACTTTTCAAGGCCCAGAGTAATTTAAGGACTTTTCCAGGCCTTGAACAAACACACATTAAATTCCAGGTCTTTCAAGGACCGTACGAACCCTGGGCATGATTGGCAGTCTGATGTCAGCCCTCATGGGGTAAAGATGTGTTTTTGTGTGTTCATTTTATTAAATTTGAAATCTGAGGTAATTGTGCTTTTTCCTTAGTGTTGGTGAGTAATATAGCAATATGAATATTGTACATAGTTTACAGTTCTCCAATGAAGTAATTTTCAGATTAGCTACTTTTTCCCTGCTTTGGCTTTTTTAAAAAAACTGACTTTAGTTGTTAGTTTTAAATCAATAGGAAAATATTAAGTGTTTGGTCGGTACATTCACAAACAAAAGTTGTGAAAATGATTCATATGGCAAGTCAAACATTAAATCAGCATCACACTTTAGGGAATTAAAATCTTCCTTCTAAGGAAAAGATTTAAACTTAATGAAATAGTGTTTGTACTGCTTAGGAAAAGATTTAAACTTAATAAAATAGTGTGTGTACTGCTTAGGAAAAGATTTAAACTTAATAAAATAGTGTGTGTACTTATCACAAACAAGAATTATCTAGACCAGTGGTGCCCAAAAGGTGGTCCACGCCAACCACCAACATTTGACAAAATAAAAAGTGAAAATAATTAAATAATGGTAGACCTAATTTTAATCAATAAAAAGATTCCCCTGCTCCTCACCCACCTGTGAATCCCAAAGGCGCTTCCCCTCCTCCTCACCCACCTGTACAGTGCTTAGTGCACACCCCAATGCCACTGTTCTGTTCTCGGACCGACCAGTCGAGTCGAGTCGTCACGTCACACATGTTGCAAGACATTTCAAAGTTATTCATATTTATTTGTTACGTTTTATTATTTTCGTGTAATTTTTTTTAATCATGCCTTAAAAATTGTGGCTAAAAGAGGTTTCACTTATCTCACTAATACTAGACCCAAATGAATAAATTTAAACTTTTTCATAATTAATAAATTTTCATGTAGACCTAACTTTTTCTTGTTTTAAATATTACTATTATATTCATTATTTGTAAGGTACCTGTGTATTTTTCAGTGCTGGCCTGTTATAGGTCTTACGATTGTTGGCCAGCACTATAATAAAGGAAATTGAAATGATTATTATTACAACTAGAATTAGTGTAAAAATAAAAGTATGTAAAAACAGCCACCAGTGACTTAATAGAGGGTGAAGGAGGGTATTGTACAAGTTTTAACTGCACAGTGTTTGCATTTAAACATACATAATACATTGAAAAATTATCATTTGGATACAAGATTCAAACCTGAATAACAGAAGCTGTGCTTTAAAAAAACCTTAGTTATCTCATCAAGAGAAACCATAAGTTTTTAACTTTGATTATTATTGTTATAAGATGTTCTAGCTACTAAAATGCAATTTAACTTCAACAAAATCATGTATAATTATTTCACTTAATAGTTATATAGCATATTTACACACAAAATTATCAAAACCAACCTTAGGATCCATATTGTCAAAGATTTTATCTACATCTCCTTGAACTAGTCCCTGAGGCAGGTTGCCAATGTATGCTGTGTATGGTGGTTGAGTGGGCATGGGTTTACTCCACCGCCCACCGCCGCCAGCTCCCCCACCCCCACCATAATCTCTGAAAAACAAATATACATTACAATATGTCTGATCCCAGTCTTAATCTCTTTTAGTTTTCAACATTTTTAAGACTCTGAAAACAACAAAATTCATCAAATTTAAAATAGCTTTTGTCGTATTGGAAAAATGAAAATAAAAAAAACAGGAAAAAACTAGAGTTTTTTAATTAAATTATGTGTGCAACTAAAAATTGAGTTTTTCAATTAAATTGTGTGTGCAAAAAATAAATAAAAATTGCCATGCAGTCAAATGATTTATTTTGGGTTATTTAATATGGAATCACCTAATTAAGAGGAGCAAAGACTATAAAAATTACAGGGTATTGCTGCCAATTGTTGCTATGGGCTTTCAAAATATCAGTGGAAGAAATAGATTTAGCTTGCCTAAGTTCTTTTTTCTTGTCACTAAGTTTGACTATCTGTTTGGGTTGTATTCTAAAAGTTAGTATAAGAGTATTTTACAAAGTGGTCTGAGTTGTCACTCAATGGAACCTATTAAAAAATATATAAGAAAAAGGAATATTAATGCACTTTTACTCAATGTTAAATAAAAAGCAAAATAACATACTATGGTAAACATTGAAAATATGACAGAAAAAATACATTACGTAGTTTAAATATTTTTGCCACATAATCTTTTTGTTCCAGTTAAATCTTAACAGTATAGCGACTAATTTTTAACTATGAGATTCCCAACAATTATAGATTTACCAGGCAAACCATGACAAGAACTTTAGCATAGGTCTTTATTTTATCAAAAAAATAGCTAAAAGCATGTTTAAAAAGTAAAATTTAAAAAAGTAAAATTGTTACTACATCGAAAATCTTAATCAACTTACAAACTCACCAAATGGTTTCATATCCAATGTTTTTGTGTTAATTGAGTTTGTTTAGCAAAAAATTGTGTTCTTCTAGTGTGTTTTTATTTTATTTTAGAACTGTGTCTTACTTGCTGTATGGCTTATTCGCTTATGTACTAATTACGCTGATGGTTTTAGGTATTAGGAAGGTTCTATTTAAGAGGAAATGTACCCGCACTTGCATGTAGGGAGAGGGGAGAACCACCATCAGTACACCCAACAAAGATTCAAACCTTAATCTCCTTGTCATTGGCAGCCTAGAGCCTTGAACCATGCAGCCACTTGAGAGGGTTTATTTTGTATTAGCCTAATAGAATTACATTTACAAGAGTATTTGGTTTTATTTAACGATTCAAAATAATTTCAAAATACTTTAAAATCAATTTAAATTTACAGGCCTACACTACAAAACAGAAAATAGCTTGACTTGGTCCTATTTAGTAATTAAATCTTGTTAATCTTGTTAAAACTCACAATTTTTGCAATTGTAAAATAAATTATCATAAAGTTATTAGATGATATTTTTTCCACAATTACTACCATTTCATGGTTGATCCTCAAAATCTCAACACATGTGAAGCATTGTTTGGTTGACTAAAACATCACTTGCTGATGTAGAATACAAAAACAAATATGATTTAGTAGTCAAATTTTTTTATAATATATTTAGGAATAAAATCTAGTGGTTAGAATGATCTTCAATCCGTAATGACGAATACAAAATATGTCAATTAGACAACTTCTTCAGTTAAATTGTGACGATTGGCAACTACACATGAGATGCTTGGCAATACAAAATAAAACAACTAAAAATTTGATTTGGCGTAACTTATTTATGGGTCTGAGATATAGTGGGAATTTTTTTATGCATCATTGTAATGTATTTTCATAAAAATATTAAGTTGATGTTCATGATACGTGAATTAAATGTGAAAATGTCTTGCAGTTCAGTCAGTAGAGTATCTGTATTCCAATCTAATGGACTCTGGTTCAATTCCTGGAGATGATAAAAACCTATCACTATGAAACTAGAATTTTTGCCAATCACTAATGGTCATTTCATGTGAAATCAATAAAAAAAAATGGAAAAAATTCACTCACGTTCAGCAATTTTTATGAAACTTGGTGACAATATTGAACCTGTTAAGAAACTAAACTATACAAAATCTTCAATTTTAAGGTAATATACTTGCAGTACAAAGTTTAAGAAAAGACAGTTATTGGGCTTGTCACAAATGTCTAAAATTGGTCTGAATGAGGTTCTATTGCATATAAAGAGTTTAGTTTGGTTTCATTTGAAAATCATTTAAAAGATCTTTCATTTGAGATATTATAATTTGAATAAATATTTTAAACATACATTTTAAAGGTCAAGGAAAATATAGTTTGACCTTAACTTTTCAGAAGTTTGTAATTTTGTTATTACAGGGTTCTTAAACAAAACTATGAATTTTTTTCCAGGACATTTCAAGGACTTTTCAAAGATTTTCTACAATTCCTCCAGGACAAGTGTATAAAGTGATCTTGGCAAAATACACACTATTACATATTTTATTTTATTTAAATATATATGTATATAATATACACATTTTTTAAATTCAGGATCCCAACTCCCCTAAGCCTGCACCTTTCCACACTTTTTTTTAAAATTATTATTATTATTAGCACCGCGTCTTACTACCCGTTCGGGTTATACGCTCTTACGCTAATGTGTAATGGTAGGGTGTACGAGATGAAATGAAGGACCTACAGTTTAATGTGGAATCCGAACCACGGTGGGGGCCTGGCATTCCCCACATTCACAAGATAACTTGTCAGAGGTGAAGGAAGGGTTTGGAAATCAGATAAATCTGTGCCGGGACCGAGGATCGAAACCCGGCCGCCAGCATAGAAGTCCGACACCTTACCCCTATACCACCAGGTCACCTTTTTTTAAAATGTATTCCATGACACAATGCATTATTAATTATTTAAATAATTAAAACATAACATAACCTTGCTTGCAAATAATCATGGGTGGAATGTGGGGTTCCCCTTTCACAGTGATGAGTTTAAAGGTCAGAGGCTGGATGTCGTATCTTTTCTAGATATAAGTTAGTTTATAAGTCGTGTGCAGATATAATCAATCAGTTTAGAAAACATGTGTTAATATCACAAATAAATAAATCACTTGCACATAGTTGTATTATGTTTTAATTACTTTTTATTTCTTAGGTACAAATATAATAAAGGTTATCTAATTTTCACAATAATAATTTACTGTCATGTTTAAAAAATGTACAATCGTGTGAATAAGAGTGTGTTATAGAATGTTCTTAAAGAGTATGGTGTGGATGCATGGTTAGTAAATGCAATTATGGTGGTGTATGGTGGAAGTAAAGCATAGGGTGGATTGAGCTTTGAGCAATGGTTTGATATTGAACAATGTGTAAAATAAGGTTGTGTTATGTCTCCATGGTTGTTATTATTATTAGCACCGCGTCTTACTACCTGTTCGGGTTATACGCACTTATGCTAATGTGTAATGGTAGGGTGATTGTGAGATGAAATGGAGGAACTACAGTTTAACGTTGAATCCGAACCACGGTGGAGGCCTGGCATTACCCACATTCACTAGGTATTATCAGAGGTGAAGGAAGGGTTTGGTAGTCAGATAAATTTGTGCCGGGACCGAGGATTGAGCCCCGGACCCTCCATGGTTGTTAAATGTATTCATGGACAAGTGTATGAGGGATGTTTGTGAGGACGTGGTTGATGTACAAATGGACAATGCGAATGTGAGAAAGCTGTTATATGCAGATGATGCCATATTAATGGCTGAGAAGGAAAGTGACTTGCAGAATGCATTAAATTGTGAGTGTGGCAACAGACAAAATGGATCTTTGTATAAATGTCTCTAAAACTATGGTATTGGTTTTTTATAAGGACAGATCAGGAAATGATTGTCAACGTAGTATAAATGTAAAACTGTTAGAACAAGTGAATGATCTTGTGTATCTGTGCATAATGTTTTGTAAAAGTGGAAGGATAACTGGTTATATCGACAGATGGGTGAATGCATCTCGGAGAGTAGTTGAATGGATGTGGACTATTGCAAAGAATGAAGTATCAAAAGAGTCAAAGATGACACTATATAAAGGTGTGTTCACACCAACATTGTTTTATGCATATGAAGAGTGGGTTTGTCAAAAGAAACACATGCGGTAAATGTTGCTGGAATGAGATATCTTAGAAATATATGTGGAAAAACTTGTATGGATAGTCAGTAATGAGTGGGTGCTGAAGGAGTGTGTTCTGAAAGGGAATCCAATAAGTCAATGAGAAATAATCGTCTTATGTTGGTTTGAACATGTTTATAGGATGAGTGTGGATCGAATGAAGAAGAAAATATGAAGGTAGAGTGTGTGGATCAAAAGGAAGGGGACGATAATGTAAAATGTGACTAAATGTTGTAGATGAATGTGTGAAAAAGAGAAACATTAATAAGAGTTTTAAGAATAAAAGAGCATGTACTATGACTCGGTGTATGGATGTTGTTGAAGCAAAATAAGTATGCAAGAATAGGGAAGTGTGGAAAAAGTTAGCAAGGATGGATTAAGTACGAAGTTGTTTTTAGAGCTATATTTACAGTTTCTTGCCTACACCGTAAGGGAACGGCGTGATTATGTATGTATAGGGTTATGTATAAAAAAAATAATGAACAAAGTAATTTCCAAGACAACCTAGAAAATTCCAGGAAATGATTGGAAAATTGAGAAATTCCATAACATTTCCAGGCCTGGTAGAAATATTTTAAAATTCCAGGTTTTGTAGGACGCATAGGAACCCTGTATTATATTAGAACTTTGCTTAACCAAAACGACTTCTTTTTAAAAAAATTTCAAGTTGAGATGTTATTTATGTATCTACATATATGGCATTAAATTCAAATAATCATTTATATAACTATTCGATAAAACGAGGTTGATGACTTACATCACCCCAATTTACGATGTAGAGTAGGACTCCCATATCTTCGGGTAATATACATTCCTGGATCAACCATGGATACATGAAACCGCAGATGATACCGAACCATTATATAACGTAATATGCATGTAACATACGTAAATACGATAAAGTTTAATAGATAAATTATTCACAGTAAGACATTAACAACATTAAATAAAGTAATAATAACATGTACTGTACACTACAATGTACTTAGTATTCTTCATTATTCTTGTGACAATCACTGATGATATATCATAATGCCCATAGTAGGTGCATTTGTGATGGTAGTACAGCCGGTTCTTGCTTGGCGCATGGTTTGAAACTTATAAAACTATTTTTCTTTAATTAAATATAAAAAAATTGGGCAGCGGTAAACCACGGCTACTCTATCAGCAGATTATGGGGACCTTACTGTATTACATATTGAATACATTTACAATAAGTTGTATTATTATAATATGTTTCTGTGTAACTGTTTAATTTTACCACCACAACTCAAATTTGCAAACTATCCAAAATTTTGTTTATCTTAAATCGGGTCCGCCCATATTATTTTGGATTACTAAGGTTCTACTGTATTTGGCCTGTTATTAATGCATATGCACTTTCTAAAAAAATTTTTATCAGTACATATCTTACAAAACTACTTATTACTAATAAATACAAAACACCCAGAACTAAGAATGTAAATTCACCAAAGATAACTTTATAGCCCCACCATGAATCAAACTCAAAACCCTTATAACTGAAAAAATGCAACTTATAATTAAGGTTGTGCTAGACTTAAGATTAAATAATTTGTGTTACTTTAGCAGGCAAGGCTGTAGCCAACCAATAATTTGGGGGGGTTTAAGGTGGGCCCATTCCTCAAATGACGGAGGCTAGAAAAAATTATAAATAAAAAGCAGTTCTAGAAGCTATCTGAAGTGTTTTTATGGCAACACAACCCCCTAACTGCCGAAGGCTAGGACCAATTCTAATTATTAAACAGCTCTAGAAGCTCTCTGAAGTGATTTTTATGGTAACATAATCCCCTAACTGGCAGAGGTTAGGAAAAATCTATGTATTTAAACACCTCTAGATGCTCTCTAGTGTTTTTTATAGTAGCATAGCCCCTACTGCTGAAGGCAAGAAAAAATAATAAATATTTAACCTCTAGTAGCTATCTGAAGTGTTTTTATGGCAACATTCCCCCTAACTGACGGAGGCTAGGAAAAATTCTAAATATTAAACGGCTCTAGAACAGGGTGGCTACAAAACATAGTTTACAAAATTCCCTGACTTTTCCAGGTTTTCCAGGCAACATTTTTCAATTTTCCCTGACTACTTTTTTCCAGTTTTAATAGTGGATGATGACTTGTTTTATTTATTATTGATCACAAATTAAAAAAGTTTGTATCTACTAAACAGTTTTATCAGTTATTTAAAAAATTAAATTGTTATTTTATTTAGGTATCATTACTTTTGTTTTAGTGTTTAGTTGCAAAATTAATGGGATATTTTAGACATATTATTTAATTCCCTATTTTTTCCTTATTCCCTGACTTTTCCAGGTTTTCCCTGTCTGTAGCCACCATGTAGAAGCTCTCTAAAGTGTCTTTTTTTTATGATAACATAGCCCCCTAACTGCCGAAGGCTAGGACAAATTCCAGATATTAAACAGCTCTAAGTTATCTAAAGTCTGTTTATGGCAACATAACCTCCTAACCACAGAAAACTAAGAACAATTCTATATATTAAATACCTCTAGAAGCTATCTGAAATGTTTTTTATGGCAAAATAACACCATAACTGCCAAAGGCTAAACAAAATTCTAAATAATAAACACCAATAAAAGCTCCCTGGAAGTGCTTTTTATGGTAACACAGCACATTAATTTTGATATTGTTTGAACCATAAATAAAGCCATATTTTTTTTGTTCATTGGGGGGGAGAGTGTTTGAACACCCATTCCCCCCCCCCCCCCCCCCCCCC